>PVHY01011833.1:0-46573 GCA_004024945.1 Uropsilus gracilis
CTGGGGATTGCTTGAGTCTGTGGTACCCCGGGCAACGAGAGCCTGCGGTTCCACAGGCAAAAATAGCAAGACCTAGTCTCAAAAAAAAAAACCAAAAAACAAAAAACCTTTGTAAACTATGTTAGGTATTTGTAAGTTTTGGATTTGTTGTTAGTGGCCTTTTAAAGGAAGCTGTCTTTGAAATATGCATACAACATAAATTCTTACATAGCATTAGAAGAAGTCAAGAGAATATTCTAAATGACTCACTAAGGCAGGGGCAGAGTGAGTTTGACAGGGGGGGAGCAAGGATCCCACCATAAGTCTAAAGGAAGAATGTGTGGGTGTCAGCAGCAGAAAGAAGCTTCAGAAACAAAGGGACCTTTTTGTTTGAGAGGGACCCTGAGATGCCATCACAGTTATGGATGTCAGTGACAGCAGGGACAAGGACGGTATTGTGGAAAGGCATGTGGTGTAAGGGCAAACACAGTCTGAAGAGCAAGTAAACAGAGAGTGGGGGACGGCAAATAAACGCATTAGCCTGAGGAGAAAGGTTGCATCACAGAGAAGGGATCTTGCTGGAAAACTGAATAGCTCATCTGATATTTTTTTTGATGGCTCATGTCCTGAGCTGGAAAAAACAGTGTGAAATGGAATGAGGAGTCATAAGATTCTCTAGTTACACAGGAATTTGGATGTCCCTGTGATAGTGGAACATGCTAGGACTTAATTTTCTTCCCCGATTATTTTCTCAAAAAAAAAAAAAAAAAAAAAAGAGCCTTGGAAACATTCCTGTAGGACTCCCTGGGTCCCAGGAGAACAAATCATTTCTACTCATATGCAAATTCAGACTTGCCGGAGGAGCTTTGACCTGCAGCATTGTGACAGTCACATTCAGAGCTGGTGGACAGGGGTACTGGTGTTCAGTGGTGTCTAAACAATGGAGGCAAGTATGCAAATGTCTGCTGAGCCTGTGAAGACTCCAGAGCCCTGGTACTTCCTGTGCTGGTACAGCTTTCTTCTATCCTCTGAGCTTCACTTTATGTGACCTCACCATTTCTATGTACAGAACTTTCCCCCCATATAGGCATTTCCTTTGTGAACTCTGATTACTTATTTGCTCCCTTGTACATTCTGCTACATCCTCTCCTACTGAAAGCAGGCAATCAGGGAAACAAGGACTGTTCTTAGACATGGCAATCAGGGAACAGGAACACCAGGGCTGGCAAGAAGCAGGTTTATTAATACCGGCACTGACTCAGTGGACTCATATTTAAAGGCTGATATGATAAAACCCCTAAGAGGGAGTTAAGGGCTTATATACATTTTACATGCACTAGTGTTCCGTTTGGGCTATCACTGACGTTACTACAAGGCTTGACGTGGCAAAGACAGAATGAGGAAGATTCAAGGAGAAACTGGGCTGCATACCAGTAAACTGAATCAGTAAGTCATGGGTTGTTATTTAGACCCTTAGGCTGTATTTCTTAGGTCACTGTGCTTCAGCATACTTTAGGTTATCATGCTTTCACCTGATCATCATACTTCACTACCACTTCTAGCTCACCTTCCTCAAAACCCCTGATCTTTCTGATAGGGTGAAGCAGGCCTGTATGTATGTGTTTAAGTCAAGGCAAAAAGTATTTCTCTGGTCGCTCTGTTTTATTTCTAGCAGTGATCCCCCGAGCAGGGCAACCTTTTCTTCTCTACCCCTCCACCTGGCACAGAACCTTGGAGCACTTATTGAGAAGTTGAAGTTTTTGAATGTTGACACACGTAATCCCATGTGAAAGGGGCTGAGAGTGACATGGACCTTGCAGATGAAAGCACCTTTGGGTGTCAAGGATTTGTCTAAGAAGTTTCTGCTCTCTTGGTGCAGTGTGAGCATGACCTTGCTGGGTCAGGCTCAGAGCTATTCTGGGCTCCAAGTATAACTGTTAACTTTAGAGTAGGAGCTTGTTTCTTTGTTTTGACTGCATCTTCATGCATGGAGACATGAGGTGAACACTAAAGATTCAATTGGACCCTGACTCAGCTTTATCCATTTGCTTTAGTGTTACAGAAGTGAGATGTGAATATTTCAGGTCCACTGGTTTCTATTGCACATGAGCCTGGCATGGTCAGTGTCTCTCAGGGACACTTAATATAGTGTTTATATGGGGAAAGTGCTTATATGGGGAAGAGTTCTGTGCATAGGAAATGGTTAGGCCACATAATGTAACAATGCATTTTTCTCATGCTGAGTGAGACTTCAGGTGTATAGGATGTTCTGTGAAGTTGGCCTCTTTGACAGAAGGAAAAGAAGGCAGGATCAAGGAGAGAGGTGTCAGTGATATAAAATATGGTTGTGGGGAGGTGGAAAAAGGAGAGAAGTTTGCAGTAAGAGTGTCCTCATATTAGGTCATATCCCATCCTAGGGTTATAACCCTCTGAGAGAAGAGGATTTTCAAAGGTTTGCAAGGTAAGTGCTTTTGATCATTCCTAACAATAATTCACATATTATTTAAGAATGGATGTCTTTGAATGTTTTCAATGTTTGGTAATAACCTGAAATAGACCCACAGATAATGAAAATACAATTAAGACTAGCACTAGGTCCAAATCAGAGTTATAAAGTAATTTGTAAGATGATGTGGTTTTAAATTATGAGAGGGCAGTAGTCAGTCTAGTAGTTTTCCTTATACCAGGGAATGTAGAAATGGGTGTGGACCAAGGCATGAGGATGAAAGGATTCACCAGAGAAAGAGTAGAGAACAAAACAGATGGATTTACTGAAATACTCTAAGAGAAGCAGTGGGTAAGATAGGAGATGTCTGCTGCACAGAGAGTAAGGGTCCTAAGATTCTATTTATAATCCAGGCACCACTGATTGGTTAGGGTGACTAGTCTTGGGTGTGTTCTGATTGATGACCTGAATTAGCCTAAGAGTCATCACTCTTTGGATCATCAGCTCAATGTCCAGATTTCCATGGTCCATCCACTTGCTTCAACCATTCAACCCTTTCAAACTTGCCTTCTGAGCAATAATGGGAGCTTAGTTTTTAAATTTAGTAATTGTACCATGGCACTCCTTCCCACATCTTCTATATAGAGAAGAAAGGGAACAAAGGTACAAGAATATGATGTCTTTTATTTTTAATGTAGCAGTTCCTATGTTAACTCAAGAGGGTGGTTAAGGTCACTATCTGTTTCCGCTTTTTCTTTTCAACAGGAGAAAAACTGGTGATTCCTACCTACTGAACTCAATACTGTAGAAGCCCTGAAGCCATTTGGGTACCATAAAACATCAGCTGTTATGTGGCCACATATATCCTCATATACACTGAAAATGAGAATTGTATTTGTGGACCATATACTTTGGTCTCCTTCCCTTAGAGTTCCACTTCCCCAGATGGTCCCTAAATTGGCAAGTGTAACAAAGCAGATGGTGGGCAGGGGAGTAACCAAGAGCATACAACTTACCCTTTTCCCGTCCAACCCACATACAAGATTTGATCAAACCAAGCACTGGCACTATGTGGGCCAGTGATATCTCAATTTTATTTTATTTTATTTATTTAGTTTTTTGAGATTATGTCTCGCTATTTTTGCCCATGGAACCACAGGCTCTCGTTGCCCAGGGTACCACAGACTCAAGCAATCCCCAGTCTCAGTTTCCCAGGTAGCTGGGATGACAGGTGCGTGCCACCATGCGCCCAGCTATTTTTTTGGAACTAGGTCTCGCTACGGGCCCCAGGCGGGACTCGAAGCACAATCCCTAGGCCCGGCCGCTTGATAGGCTGCAGCTTACAGGCATAAGCCACCTTGCCCGGCGATATCTAAATTTTAATAAAATTTTATTTTGATGTGATCTAAAAACCTGAGGGGCTTTTTAAAAACACAAATTGATGCAACCTCAGAGTTTCTTTTTCTTTTCTTTTTTTTTTTTTTTTTTTTTGAGACTAGGTCTCGCTATTTTTGCCTGTGGAACTGCAGGCTCACGTTGCCCAGGGTACCATGGACTCAAGAAATCCCCAGTCTCAGCTTCCTGTAGCTGTGATTACAGGTGCACGCCATCATGCCCAGCTATTTTTTTGGAACTAGGTCTTGCGACATTGCCCCAAGCGGGACTCGAACCTCCATCTCCGGTCCCTGCCACAGCTTCCTAGGCTGCTGCTTACAGGCATGTGCCACCATGCCTGGCCTCAGAGTTTCTGATTCAAGTCATTTGTGGGTTGTGCCTGAGAATTTGCATTTCTAACTATCATTACAGATGCTGCTGCTGACTGACTTTGAGAATCACTGACCTAGGTTATTTGTTTTCAGCCTTGCCAGCTAAATGTTAGAACTGCCTAGAACACTTAAAAAAACAAACAAACTCAGACCTATTTTAACATAATAATCTATGTGGGTGGAATCAGACATCCGGGTGTCAGGTGTACTAGGTAAGTCAGTAGAACCAAGTATTTCCCACCTTTGGTTCTGAGGCAACATATGTATGTAATCTGGGTATCTTTCTTTGGAGTGACTGTAGCTGGTTATTATTAGGGGGTGGATCATAGCTTGGACAGAGGTTGGACCTGACCGAAGAAGACTGAAATAGAAATAGTGGAAAATGACAGACAAGTTAACTAGAGAAACAGAAAATGATTTCTGAACAGCAGCAAAAGACTTCTGGGAAATGGAGACCATATACATTTATTTTGGGGCTCTTCTTCAGAATATATTTTTCCAGGCAGCCTGGACAAGGAAAATAGATATTTACACTGATTTAGGGATATTAATCCCTAAATACATTTCCTAGGCAGTAGCAGACAGTAGAGCAAAGAAGTTATGGCTATTGATATGACAGTAGATAGAGTGACAGATCCTAGAACCTAGAGCCTAATCCCATTGAGGAACTCTGGAGAAAGTTTTCTCTCCTGGTAAATTGTGTGCTGGATGTATATACAGCATCCCATTCTGAGGGTAATCCTGTGAACTCCTCATTTCACAGGATCATGGTGAGGCAAACACAAAGCCTGCCCCCAAAACTGAGGCAGACAAATTACCCAGACTTGGCTAATTATGCTATCTCTTTCTCTCTGAACAGGGTTAGTCTAGAGGTGAACACTGAATAAGGACATTCATAATCCTTCCATATAATTGATATTTTGGAAAATATGAGGTATTTGAGGCAACCTTAGTTAAGACCACAGGCTTCTTCAAGGAAGTTACCTTTCAACGGAGACTTGAATAACAAGAAGCTTGTGCAAAGGGAGGATAAATAAAGTAACAAGTAAAGAAGCACAAAGATTCTTTTATCTCTTGCTGAAGAGATAAAAAGATTAGTATAGTGTAGAAAGCTATTTCCAGTGCTTGAAGCACTTTCTCCTTTCACCCTTAATCTGGGTAATTCCCTCTTAACTCCATCATACTCCCAAAAGGCCAAAAGGCCTTTTGCCTTCTAGGGAGAGAATTCACCAGAGACCCCTAGTTGTAGTTAAACCAGGCAAGGGTATCTTAGAGACTCCTGCATGAGGGAACCAGTGCCAGAAAGAAATGGCCTGGTTCTGAGGAGGGAATTAGGAGTAGTTATTTAAAGTGTAGGTCTGTGAGGGAGGGTTGAGAGCAGTTTCACAGGTGGTCTGGTTTGGGCATGTGCACAGGTTACATTCCAAGTGCTTGTAAAAGCTCCCAATCTTCGCTCTCTAGGACACTGTAAAATAAACCATGGCCTCTGTCAGGGTGGTAGGTAAAATTACTTATACTGGGCCTCTCAGTTCCTGAGTTTAGTCCACCCAGTTCAAACAGGGCTTGGGCAACTCTTATTCCACAGGTTCACAATTCTTTTACATACACCGTCTCAACTCCAATAAACCCTCCCAGACTTCAGAACTGATTGTCCTGTGTCCCCAGGGGGTGGCAGCCTCTTTCAGGGCACTAGAGAGTCTTTATCTACGAGCCTCACGAAACTCAGGAAAGAGTGTGTCCAGCTAAAGGTCGTGGTTTGGGGCAGTTAACCGCGTCGCACAATTTCTGCCCCACCAGAGAGGGTCGCCTACTCCTGAGTACTCAAACCCAGGTTAGAGCTTAGCGAGCGACACCAGCGAGCAGAGAGGCTGGTCATAGGGCGGAAGTGCATCCCCCGAGCCTTTCTAGGAAACCTGGCGGACTCACCTCCTCAGTGATCTTTGGGCAGAAGTGGGCGCCGCTCGGTGCAAAGGGGCACTCCAGGGAGCAGACTTGACAAAAAGAGGAGAAATGACGTTTAGTTTAAGGCAACGCCAAGCAAAAAACAAAGCTGGAAAAGGTGAGCAAGCGTTGGTGTGCTGACCACCTGTTCTGCGGGCTGAGTGCGGCGCGCACTGATTGGCTAGATGGTGCCCGGGTACCGGAAGTGGCCGATGCCCGTCGCCCGTGAAACCAAGACAACAGCTGCGGGTTCTGTGCGAGCTGGCGGAGCAGCGCCGGGAGCTCGAGCGGAGCGAGCGTGGGGCGGTAGCGGCCTGCGGTGAGCCTTCATTCCGTCACGGCTGGTGGGAGGCGGGCGCTGGGCTCCCTATTTCCCGGCCTGCGAGCGGAGCTGAAGCCCAACGTTTAGGCCCGTTGCTGACCCAGGCTCGCTGTGTGACCTTGGACTTTGTGGTTCCCTCCGGGCCTCCTTGTCTCCACCTGCACACAGAGGGTGTGGGCCTGCACGCCGCTGGGACCCATTCCAGCTCTAAATCGGTGCCTGTCAGCCTTGGGGGCGGGAGGAGCAGGGACACCCTCTTCCTCTGTCCCGATAAGGAGACCGAAAGGGTCTGTGATTTTTCTCAGACATTTTATCCCCAAATAAACCACAGGGTCGAAATGTCGGGCAGGACCATAAACTTAAGGCCCCCAAGCATATTGCCTAAGGAGAATCAGTTACAGAAAGGAATCAGGTTTGAGTACAGAGTTAATTGAGCCTTCTTGTTTGTGGAAATTTGGGCAAGGGAGCTGAGGGGGGGGGTCCTGACGAAAGGAGGATAATAGTATTTTAAATAGAACATCAGATTGGGAGAAGGACTTTTTTTTATAGTTATTGACACCAACTATGGCATACACTCTTCTTTAGATATAAAGTGAATGGGATATGCAGTTAATCTTCGAGGGTATCACAGATTTGTGATAGAGAAGACATTGTCACAAATTCATTTAATAATACCCAATATTCAAGATGTGCTAGGCACAAGGAATACCAGGATAATTAGAATATCATCCTTGTTCAAGGTATAAAGAAGAAAGCAAACATGAATCTAGACCAGCAACTAAGTGAAGTAAAGGCTACAAGATGGAGTATCTGTTTTAAGGGCAGAGCCCAGGAAGAAAATGAAGGGGACTATCTATGCTTTAGCTGAGTCTTTTAGATGTTTAAGTGCATCAGTAGTGTTCAGAGAAGTGGATATAACCTGTTCTCAAAAGCAAAGAACAGACTTTAAAGATTAGGAGGTGTCTGAACTGCAGGACCCTGGCATTACTGCAACTTCCAACAGTCATTGAAGATTGTGGGAGAGAAGATGGGAATGGAGACCCGGAAGGGCAGTGTTAAGAAGTTTTTATTCTGTAGGTTTTAGGAGCAATAAACAGGAAGTGACATCTATCAAAATGTTAAATAATAACTGTGGGATAAAGAAGTGAGTGAAACGCTGGTTCTGAGTATTAAGGGACTCCTGTAGATGTTAGTGAAGACTTTGGAGAGAAGATACTCTTGTTCAGGATCCTGAGCATTTGGTAGGTTCTAACCTTTCAGAAGTTGAAGGTAAGTTTTTGTAACAATTAAGATGCTTTTATCTGTAGGTAACAAGCCAATTCAAGCTGGTTTAATATGCAAACTTTATCTTTGTATACATATAAGTGTATGACTCAATCTAGGGGTCCCAGCTCCATTTCCCCTTGATTTTCTTAGCTTTACATGCTTTCATTCACAAGATGGTATTGTGACATGGTAACAGCAGTTCCAGGCCCATATACTTCTGGAGTCTTTCAGAATGGCAGGAATCTATTTCTAGAAGCTCCCAGCAGACTTCCTCAAAACGTTATTTACCCAGATGAAGTCATTTCTTCCCAGTTCCTGCTGTTTTGAACAGTCACTTGCTAGGGGGGCAGTATTAACTTGACTGGGTTAACGCAACAAGGGCTCACTCCTGGAGCTCTTCAGTGAGGTTAGATCTCCTGTCAAAAGAGCAAGGCCATTTACTCTCACTGATGCTTGCCAACATACTTGTTTCCTAAGGAAATGTAAACCTTTTTGCTCAAATATTCCTTACAGTAATTTGAAAAGCTTTGTATCACCATATATATTTGTAAGTTAATATCTAAAATGTTTCATCATTTTTCATAATCTTTAGTAGTTGCAAAGAATATTTGTTGGTGTATTGCAAATTTTGACATTGCAAAATAAAACCTCATCCTAATTTTAAGGATACTTGCCCTTGTTTTTGTGTGCTTACTCAACTTTTCTGTAACCTCCACCTGGTAGCATCCCATGCCTTCTACTTTCCCCCTACTTCATATGCTTCCCAATCTCAGTCATCTTCACTCTTTCCTGGCTAACAACCTCAAGAACTCTCTCATTCTTTCATCACACTGCCCCCATATCCCCAGTCTGCTCCGGGGCTATCAGAAGCAATGCTAGAGAAAGTTGGGTAAACGTGCTGATTGGCTCCTTCTCACTGATGCTCGCCAGTCTTTTTGTCTCTTAAGGAAGTTGTGAGGGTTTAACTTGTTAGTGTCTATAAAATGGGTAGCATAATAAACATGGGTCACTATTTTCCATATCAAAAATGTCAGTATATCCTCACTTATTTTTCCTTCTTCCTTATCCCAGTTCTGTACATGCTCCATTTTGATCAGAATGTTTTTGGTTCCTTATTTCTGTCTGTCCTGCCTCTTAGACTGCCCATTTTTTGCCCAGAAGTTATGGCACAGCACACTGGTCTTCAAATGGATGTCTGTGTACATTTTCTATAGTATAAATGGGCACATGAATTATTGAATAGAAAGCTTCTAGATCCTGACTTCAATTTTTATTCTTACTTATCATTAATGTACTTGAGAATAAGCTTGTGGCTTGTAACTCTCTTTTTTACCCCCTCTTTACCAGTTGCTCTTTTTCTTTCACAAGTGACATTCCTCTCACACTTGCCCACCTTAACTTTACTGTGACATATCACTTGGGTAGAAAAACCTCAAGCGCCTCACAAAGGGACAGTTTTTTGGTTTTTTTATTTTTGAGACTAGGTCTTGCTATTTTTGCCCGTGGAACCACAGGCTCAAGAAATCCCCAGCCTCAGCTTCCCAGGTAGCTAGGATTACAGGCACGTACCACCACACCCAGCTATTTTTTGGGAGAAGGTCTCACTGTGCTGCCCTGAGCAGGACTCGAACCGCGGCCCCTGAACCCTGCTGTGGCTCCGTAAGCTGTTGCTTACAAGCACGTGCCACCGTGCCCAGTGAGACAGTTTGTTAAAGAAGCGATCCTTTGACCTTTTAAATTCAGATCTTTGCTTTCAACAGAATTTTTGAAAGACCATATCAGGCTGTCTGTTGATAAATTATTTAATATGTGTTTTTTTTACTGTAAATCATGATTTTTGGCAGGCTCGTTTAAAGTATTAAGTGATGCTGCTGTTAAAAGACATTGCTGTAAACTTTAGGCGATTTGGGCAAATTCAGGTCTAGTCACAGTTATTGGAGCCAGTCTAATAAATGTAGTACAAATACAATTTATTTTTTTTGCGACTAGGTCTCACTGTTTTTGCTTGTGGAACTCCAGGCTCATTTTCCCAGGGTACCATGGACTCAAGCAATCCCCAGCCTCAGCTTCCCAGGTAGCTGGGATTACAGGTGTGCGCCACTACACCCAGCTATTTTTTTTAGAACTAGGTATCGTGACGTTGCCCTGAGTGGGACTCGAACCGCGGATCCCTGGTCCCTGGCACAGCTTCCTAGGTTGCAGCTTACAGGCACATGCCACTGTGCCTGGCCACAAATACAATTTTTAAAGCAGAAAAGGGGATTCGGTTAATTATATCTGCCCTCTCTGCTCCTAGAAGTTTACGGTAGGCACAGTCCAGATAAGGGTAGAAGAAAAGATGTCAGAACTACAATAACTGGCAGTGTATTTATTACCCTACTGCTTTACACATGTATTGCTTGGTAGGACCGACCTTTGGTAAAGATGGATGCACCAAGTTGAGTGAGTTAACTGTATTTATTAAGATATTAAGACACAGTGGTTTCCAAACCTGGGTGGGGAACAACTGCCTGAGGCAGTTGTTAAAAAAACAGATCCCCATCCTAGCCCTGGAAGTTCTGATTCTTAGAGTCTGAAATGAGACCTGGGGATTAGTGTTTTTGCTTTCTTAGTTTTTCTTATGCATCTCACCTAACCCAGGAACCATTACTTAAGACTCATTCAGCTAAATGAAACTTCCTGCTAGGATTGCAGGCCTACTAAACAATTTTCAGGGTTCTATCTAGTATCCCATAGAGATTTTCATCTAGATATTGTGGTACTTTCTATTTTCTAAGTTTTACTTATTATTAATTAATAGGTGGCATTCGATTAATGTGTTAGTATTTTTGTGAAGGAGATTTTCTGAGCCTGCTCCACTAGGGTTTGTTTACGAAAATGTTCAGGTCTGCAGAGTTAAAGATGCTGTTCTGCATTGTGGAGACCTGATAGAGGAACCTGACTGAGGACCAGGAGGGACCAACCTCCTCTTCAGGTGGCACCTCCATCTTCTCTTACCAGAAACTGATGTAGGAAAGTGAAAAACAGAGAAGAAATTATATTTGAAAATTTGAATTATCTGGGCACCAGGTCTAATATGTGGTTATACTTCTGAGAGAATCAACCAAATGGTGATCAGCTTTGATTTGTATGAGAAGGTACCTGCAAGACACATTTAACAAATGTAATGTTTAATGAACAGTAATATTGTGTTACTGTTATAATGTACAATAAAAGGAATGGTCAATGGGAGTCCAACTTAATTGTGGGAAGACTGTCTGGATTTAAATATTGAACCAGCTCTTGAAACCAGTTGGGAATAGGTGCCACCTAACTTTTATGGTATCATTTTTTACTGTAGACAAGTGGTTTTCCTTATATTGTGGTATAGATATTGACTCTGTGAGTGCTGACTTTATAAAAAGCTGGATAATAGAAAAGAAACATCTATTAAATGAAATTGAAAAGGAAGGTCCAGGAAGGAGTTAGAAGTAGATAGAAACTGAAATGCCAGCCTGTGGAACTTCCTGGCTGAGTGTTGGAAGTTTATTTAAGATAGTACTTTCCAGCTCAGATGGTACCTTGGATAGAGGAGATAGCTTGATTCTGTACAGTTGGAGGCTTACAATTAAATAGATACATATCTATATCTATAATTCTCAAAAATTATATACATATCTATAATTCATATCTATAATTCTCAAAACATATCTGTAATTCTCAAAAATTTCAACAAAAAGAAACAAGTCAGCTTTGGTGTGCCTACCCTTCCTTACACCTTAGGAAAATTAGAGATGATGTTGAGGGGAAAAAGTTAAAAAGTCATTTTGAGGAGTAGCATCTTAAGACTACAGGTCTAGTAGGAGGTCAAGTTCCTTCCAGGTGTTGGGGAGGGAGGTGATTAGGGCTGTGCCCATGATTTGACTATTAGCACTGTGGCAGTTACCACCATCCTGTGGATGACTGGAGCCTGGGCAGTAGAGAGAAAAAAGCACAATCCAAAGGTCACCTTCAAACCACCAGTCTCCCCTTCCCTCACTACTTAATCACAGTCTCTGCTTCTCGGGGTGTTCATTTGTTTTTCAGTGACCTTACAGGAATGAACAGGAAAACAGACACTGACCTTACTTTTCTCCCCACTGTCAGTCCTGGCTGAGACTTATCACCATGGAATACATCTGGAAGCCCGGGGGTGAGGGTGGGGGGGTGTCTTTTGACCTATGCCCTATGTGTTCTAAGCAGACCCTAGGGTGGAGAAAGGTGGAAAGCTCTAGAGGAAATGGAAGATAACGCGAGTTTATAATGTTTATAATGTTTAAATGTTAACTTTGGCTTTCTAGGTTCTGTCTTTAACCTGACAGTTTTCACACTGTATACACTGTCATCTGTGCCCAGTACGCACTTCTGTATTGCTAATCCTGTCTTCCCTGAGACTTAGATGAATGTATTTTGACTGATTCCTTGAGCCGTCTATGTAGGGCTATTGCAAGTTTTCTGCCCAACACTTATCCCACTCTCATGTAGCTGCTGCTTCAAGTCTTCCATCTTAGGTGGACTGTTGTTCACCTAATTACATTCTAAAAATAAAGGGGCTTTTGGGCACCCATCTCTCACAACTTACTCTTCCTTAAAATCTATGTCCAGTCACACTTCAACTTACATAATTTGACCTTTTGAATATTTCTGTAGTTTTTCTATTTTTCATCCTATTGCTGTTGTTGCCCTAGTTCAATCTCATAAACCCTTGCCTTGATGACATATCCTTCCCTGGATCCTTCCCTGGCCAGGTCTACTGTTTTCTAGTTTGGCCATTAAGTGACTACTAGTGTGCATCTATCTGAAATGTTTATTTGACCAAGGGATCTATCACTCTTTGGCTTAAAAACCATTCTACAGTTATGTGTTGTCTAAAGGGTGAAGTCTCATAGCTACCTACTTCCCAGAATCACCTTCCACAATGAACATTTACTGGTGGGAGAATTATATTTTTCAGCTTTCCTGTCATGCACAAATACACTGCCCTAGGCAAAAGGTCATTAAGTATTTACTTTAGGTTGCTTACTACCTGAACAGAGACCAAGTTCATTTTCCTAGGAGTACATTTGTCTTCAGAACTAAATTTTATGAAGGATGGAGGAGGCCTTAGCAAGGCAAAAACTGAATTTCTTTAGATAAAAGAAGTCCATAGGCAGGCAAGTTCAGGGCTGGTATGGAAGCTCCATGGAGTCAACAGGGAGCCAGTTTCCTTTCCAACTCTGGTCCTCAGTTGTAGGGTATGCAGGTATACTCCTAGTATTCCAGCTCTCACCTTATGCTCCAGGCCCAGCATGGAAGAGGAAGAGAAGAAATGCATCCCCTCATGCTTACAGAAAACTTCCTGAAAGTCCCATATACTTTCATTTATGTTGTACTGTCTCATTGGTCAGAGGTTGGTAACATGGTCAAACCTAACTCTAAAGAAAGCTAGGGAATGTGTTTCTTTAGCTAGACTTACTGTTAAACTAAATAAATTCATTATTCAGTTGCTGATGAGGTGGGAAAGCATGAATAAGTGAGGACAGATAACTAGAAATCTTTGCCACATCATTTTAGAAGTTAAAAAAAGGACCATAATATTGAGAAAATTTTGTAAAAGGGCTTATTATAAAATTAGTACATAAAAATCAACAGCAATGCTATTGATTACATATATTGTGTTATATATATTACATGTTTATTATAACTAGCTAGAAAATATAAGAAGATGCACAAAAAAAGACACATCACAAGAACTTTGGAAATTCTGTAAAATAATACTAAAATTTATTTGGAAAAATTGAGAATAAAAAGAAATATTTGAAAAAAAGACTGAGAGAAACTTTCTCTTAATATTTTACAAATTATAATAAAGGTACAGTAGGTTGAACAGTTTGGGTATAGAGATGAGATTATAGGAATATAGAACTGAATGAAGTCAGGAAATTAACCCAAATAGAGGGTCATTTTATGGATAGGTGGTATTTTAAATCAGTATGGACTTTTCTTGTAGATAATGATACAATTTACTAACCATGTGGTGATAATTAAACTAGGATTTTACTTTATCCGAATGAGAGACAAAAGTAATTAATTCTCTGCTCATTATAGCTAACTAATGGCACATGTCAGTCTTCTGAATGAGTAACCCCAACATCATATGGTGATACTCAACTGTTGTGTACCACAGGACTGGATTAAGAAGTGTTCTTCTGCTTCTCACTTGGTGGTTACTTCCTCTCTAAATCCAATAGTTATTTCAATTAATTTATAATTTGCCCCATTTCTCAATCTTTTTCACATACCAGTCAATATGGACCCTGTTTTCCCCAAGTGTTTTCCTAACCAATCTCAGCTTCGACTGCAACTTCTGTTAGTATTTTGGAACTTTTTCAGCATCTCCTTGCTATCCATGTCTTATTTCTTTCCTTAAATTTCTCCCCTGATAGCTTTTCTCATTCCTTTCTGTCAGTATCTGCTGTTAGCACATCCACCACAATCATAATCTCTTGTCTCTTCAACAGTGCCCTGTCATTTCAGCAGGTACAAGAACTGTTTATGAATCTGTCAGAACCATGTCTAAACTCCCGATTCTTCTAGCATTAGCTTCATTTAAATATGATATGGTCACTTCACACACTTACCCTCTCTCATTTCAGATTGTGAGATGGGGACTGAGAACCAGGAGGTAATTCCCAAGGAAGAACTTTTTGAAGAATCTGAACCATGTGGGGCAATATTAGAAAAACTTCCAAAGGTGTTTTACCAGGGTCACGAGTATGAAGACATGTTGGAGGAGCATTCAAGAGATTCTACAGAAGAGATTATGGAGCAGATGTCTCCACAGGAAAGAGACTTTGCGTCAGGGTTGATTATCTTTAAGAAATCACCCTCAAGTGAGAAAAATCAGGAAAATAGTAAGAATGAGAGAGTCTGTGGTCCCAGCCCAAATCTGATTACATGTCAGAGAGATGCTATAACAGAGGCAGTTAGTACATTTACTACCTCTGGCCAAAACTTCATCGAGAATTTAGAACCTAACAAAACACAGAGAAGTTCAGTGGGAGAAAAGCCTCATATGTGTAAAGAATGTGGGAAAACCTTTAATCAGAATTCACATCTTATTCAGCATATGAGAGTTCATAGTGGAGAGAAGCCCTTTGAATGCAAAGAATGTGGGAAAACATTTGGAACCAACTCAAGCCTTCGAAGGCACTTGAGAATTCATGCTGGAGAGAAACCCTTTGCTTGTAATGAATGTGGAAAAGCTTTCATTCAGAGTTCCCATCTTATTCACCATCATAGAATCCATACTGGAGAGAGACCTTATAAATGTGAAGAATGTGGTAAAGCCTTCAGTCAGAATTCAGCCCTTATTCTACACCAGAGAATCCACACTGGAGAGAAACCATATGAATGCAATGAATGTGGAAAGACCTTTAGGGTTAGTTCACAGCTCATTCAGCATCAGAGAATCCATACTGAAGAAAGATACCATGAATGCAATGAGTGTGGCAAAGCCTTCAAACATAGCTCGGGTCTTATCAGACACCAGAAAATTCATACCGGAGAAAAACCGTATCTCTGTAATGAATGTGGGAAAGGTTTTGGTCAGAGTTCTGAGCTTATCCGGCATCAAAGAATTCATACAGGGGATAAACCCTATGAATGTAATGAATGTGGGAAAACTTTTGGCCAGAACTCAGAGATTATTAGACATATTAGAATTCATACTGGTGAGAAGCCCTATGTATGCAAGGAATGTGGGAAGGCCTTTAGAGGGAACTCAGAACTTCTCAGACATGAGAGAATTCACACTGGAGAGAAACCTTATGAATGCTTTGAGTGTGGAAAGGCTTTTAGACGAACCTCTCACCTCATTGTCCACCAAAGAATTCATACTGGAGAGAAACCTCATCAGTGTAATGAATGTGCAAGGACCTTTTGGGATAACTCTGAGCTGCTCCTCCATCAGAAAATTCATATTGGAGAGAAACCTTATGGATGTAATGAGTGTGAGAAAACATTCAGCCAGCATTCCCAGCTTATCATACATCAGAGAATTCACACTGGAGAGAAGCCTTATGAGTGCCAAGAGTGTCAGAAGACTTTTAGTCGGAGCTCTCATCTCCTCCGACATCAGAGTGTTCACTGTATAGAATGATCTGAAAAATAGTAAAGCTTTCTGTGGAAAAGCTGAAGTCAGACTTACTAGTTTGTTTATAATCTGCACCCTAAGTCTTCAGAGCAAATGAATGGACATAGCTTCTCTGTGTCCTGATTTTTATTTAAGTGGTTGATCAAAAAGGATGAGGCACTTTTATGAACTATTTCTTGAAAAGTTTCAATGTACCAAGTTAAATCATAAAGCTGTTTTAGGCCTTAATTCTTTTCTGCCCTCTTTCCCCCTCCCTCCCCTAATAATATGTGTGGGTCACATATTAGAGATCTGTGCCTGCCATTAGCTTGAGTTGTTAATGCAAGGAAAAATGGAGGAATGGGATGCTACTACCATGGTCTAAGAGTGGCAGTCAACTCATTGTTTCCCTCTGAAATGTTAGGAAGTCATGGACTGGAAGATCCAACTCTTTCTCCTGTCCATTGTTTAGAATGAGAATAATATAATAGGCTTTCATTAGATTCAAAATCTTCCCGACATGCTATCAATCTTCCTGACATGCTATCCTTTAGAAGATGGCAGCATTAATGAAGAAGTGGGGAACTTGGGTCATTTCACATCTGTTAGGCTTCCTCAATGTCTGAAAAGGGTGTCATAAGAAGGAAACTGACAGGCAATTTACGTGAAGCCCCTTATAATCCATGGGAGCTGGCTAGGCAAGGCCAGGGGATAAACAGTAAGGCCAGATTAAGCATGAGCAGAAGCAGCTTTTTCACAGCTGTTCCCCAATGTAGGGCTGCTCAGATTGCACCCTAGAACTCTGCTGCATATACTTGTACCACAGCTGCTGTTGCTGCTGACAGATCCTGTTTCAGGAAGCAGCAGAAAAGACTACAGCTTCACTGTCACCATGCACCTCACCACAATGATGAGCCCCTTAACCTAACTTACCAGGACCTTGCTGGTCACAGTATTTAACTCTCATGACTTGGACCTCACTGCCAGGGCTACTGACTGGTAGGTGAGGATGCCTTCTCTCACTTTGCCCTTATCTCTTCAACATCTCTCATGAGTATTGTGTGTTCCATGTGTTATTTCCTTTATTTCTGAGGCAAGTGGGAATAGTTGTGGGAACTGCATTAATAGGAGTCAAGCAGACCTTGATAAGGCACTTCATTGCTGGTTCCTAGCTTTTTCATCTGTAAAATGAGGGCAGTTGAACGAAATGATCTCTGCTGTTTCCACCAGCCCAACAATTCCTTAATTCTTAAAAAAAAAAAATTTCTTCAATGTTCTATTCTTTATTTTCTTCTTGATTACACTAATACTAATCACTATTTATTATATATTGTATACAGGCACAGTGCCAGTTTACAGTTTTATTTTTAAAGCATTTCTATAATTTGGTTACTCTTAGAAAATATAAAATACACAAAGCATTTCTATAATTTGGTTACTCTTACAAAATACACAGTTTTATTGAGATAATTTGCATACCATTCACCTATTTTAAGTGTTGAATGCTTTTTAGTTAATTTACAGAGTTGCACAGCCATCCATAATGTGGATTATTTCTATACCAATTTAAAAGAGAGGCAGGGAGAATGTTTAGTAACTTACCAGTGATCACACCCAACTTGGTCTGTGCTCTTAACTGCTTTGCTGTGTTGTGGAGGAGTGGATTCATTCCTTATTTGAAGTTCTTTGTGTATTTTTTGCTTTTACATGGATATGAATACAATAGGTTTAAATCATGTCCTTGACAACACAATTTGTCACAAAAACCACAAGGTAGGTTTATTCTGTACCCTAATATATGTTCCTCCAGATTCATACCCATCTTGAGAGAAGGACTTTACAGATAAACAGTTGATGACATTGTTTCCATGTTTTTCCAGGTTCTTCTGGTTGGTTCTAGCAGTCAAACTCTTAATAGGTGTTCTTCCATTTACTCTTTACTTTGGGTGACTATAAGCTCAGTGTGCTCTTATTCCTGTATTCACTGCTGAAGTTCAAATTAAACCCACACTGTATCTCATATGAAAACTGGGTGACATATAGGTTGCCATTAACTTCTGAATTTTTTGTTCAAAATATTATTTTCATATTCACTCTTTGCCAGCCCTGATAAAGACAGTTCTCAGACCTCCAGCTCCCCCTCACAAACATACCCACAAGTCTGAATTTACTGAAAATGTAAGTTTTCAGTAGAGATAGAAAAGGTGGTTCATTTCTTCCAGATATTTTGCTCTCAGAAGTTCCTTCATGGTCAAACTTCCACTGGTTTTCTGTCTTCCCTCTCAGCATTTGGTCACCTCAGCCCCCCTTTTCTTGCTTTGTATCAATCTCTGCTTTGTGACTAACAGCCTAATTTTCTTCTGAACCCATTGCTCAGCAGAAGAAATGACCTTCAGTTAGCGGTCTCCTCACTGGAACATTAAAAGGCAATTGTGAGCATATTAATGAGCAGGGAGGTCTCACATCTCATTCCAAAAAGAATCTTAAAATATAATGCTTTTACCAACTTGTTATACACACTATGCACACATCCATCAAACTCCCTGTCTTCTTCCCCCAGACCTAGTTATCTCAGGGAGATTTCTCTCTTTTCCTTGTTTGTCCCCCACTTTCAGTTTACTTGGGACTCAAAATCTGGCCAAATTATGACTGTTAGTCATAGAATACTATCAAGGAAAAGCTAAATTACCTTAATTTTAGATCCACTAGGAAAACCTCATGATCTCAAAGGCCCACCTATATACTCAGAAATATTCCAGAAAATTTTTAAGCTATGTCCATGTACATTTTTTACTCTTCCTTAATTGAACAATTTTATTGGTATACTAACACTTTATCTAAATAAAGAATTTCTTTATGATTTCACTGAATTGCTGCCTTTCTATCATTCCAAGGTTTCATTATGGTCTTAATATGACTGCCAGTTTTATCCCCATCTTGTGGATTTTACTTAAGTACCCTATGTGCTATGTTCCTTAGCTTCTGGATTTGCATAAGCTGTCATAAGCAGATGATTGCTGTCCGTGACCATTTGCTTTGCTTGTTGAAATCCTTTGTATATCAATCTTTTATAACTGAACAAGTGTTCTATTTATGTATGTTTATATATATATATAGTACACAGTATGATATATATGTTTTTTCATGATTAATGTAAGATTATTCTGGATCATATGAATGGTTGGTTCAGGTTTGTTTTTTTTTTTAGACTAGGTCCCGCTACTTTTGCCCGTGGAACCACAGGCTCACGTTGCCTGGGGTACCATAGACTCAAGCAATCCCCAGCTTCAGCTTCCCAGGTAGCTGGGATTACAGGTGCGTGCCACCACACCCAGCTATTTTTTTGGGACTAGGTCTCGCTGTGTTGCCCTGAGCGGGACTCAAACCGCAATCCCTAGCCCCAGCCGCTTCATAGGCTGAAGCTTACAGGCATGAGCCACCGTGCCCAGCAGGGGCTGGTGTTATGACTTACATTTCACTTTTACTTGTTCTAATGACTCTTAGTCTAAAGCAGGTTCCTATGATTATCAGGTAAGAGATCTTTGAGACTCAGGAAAATTGCTGCTAGAAAAAAATGTGGGAATTAATGAACCATCTAAAGACATTCTTGGACCCCCATATCCTTTACATGTTCTTAAAGGCAAAAATCCTTCAAAAAAATTACCAAACTATACAATAACTTCCTCACAGTTTTCCTGGGATTTTTGGGATGAAGCTTTGTCAAAATGACCTGCTAAGGGTTCAGGATGAACACCTGAAAATAGATGGGAGTTAGAGTCTCAGTAGAATCCAGTGGGAAGGGATAGGAATGGTTCTGGAAATAACCTGGGAGGGAAGAAGCCTTAGTCAGGCAGTTCATCATCCATTTGCTGAACATGGACACAGCAGGACCTGTGTTAGGAGCCAGGGCTGAAAGGCTGGTGTCAGTCCTGTGGGGTAAAAGTAGAGGAAGTGTGGATGCGTTCATCAGTAGGGTATTCAGTGCTACTTTTACCTGCTGAAGTTCTAAGGGTTGGAAAATGAAAAAGGCAACTTGAGGGCACAAAGTGAAGCAGCCACCACTAGCTGCAGATCTAAGCTCATCTCATTTCTAACTCCCAGTCATCCCTCCCATGTCCTGTTCGTCCAGCCTAGGATTTGGCACTGAGACATCAATCTCTCCTGCAGTACAGCTACTGGGAACACTAATTTTTCACTTGCTTGTAATACATTTTGCAGGCAGTGGTTTCATCTGGTGCACCCACATTTGCCCCTGTCTATTGAGTCTCCATAAAGTCAACCTTAGCCACAATGCTTTGGAACTGAAGTAAAAGTCCAACTAGAGAAGAATGAACTCCTGCCAGTGAGCTTCTTAGAAAGTTATGGGGACTCCCTGTTGGCATGTGACCTCAGCAGGTCCAGTGGGCAGGACCTGAGGACTTGGGGCCAGACAGGGTCTTTTTGCTGGTGACCAATAGGGTCACTATTGAACACCTGGATGGTTTGTCCTGGGGGTAATTGTTGGGGACTAAGCTTTGTCTCTCAGTCTGACATGATTTGTAGTCTGTGAGGGGATTTCACTTCTCAGGATGGGGTTTATTCAGGTATTCCAGATATTTATGGAGTTGGTGCTGCAGCCTAGTCTCTTATGGACTTCCAGCCAGACATAATAAAATAAATATATTGACTTAAGTCACAGTGGTAAAGGATACACTCAAGGTACAGATGACTTTAGAAATGTCAAACTTGTCTTCTAAGGCTGCTGGAAGGACTGAAAAGATAGATTTGGTGGTGATGAGAGCTGGACATGCAGAGTTGATCATTGGGGACCTTTTGCTAAAGATGAGGATGGGTATGTGTTATAATGGCAGAGGTCTTGGTAGATTGCCCAAAAATCAAGAAAAGAGAACACTGCTTCTATGCCCTTGATCTGCTGAGTGTGTTGTATACTCTTTAAACTAGACTTGGAGAGAAAGGAACTTTATTCAGAGGGCTGCCCTCCACATTTTACTCATTGACTCCCAAATTGGGAGAATCCTGGAATGCAGTGTGTAGTAAAAACCTGGGAGCTCCTCATGCCTTCAGGTGCTGAAGTCTTCAGGTATAGCTTGGAGATTCTTTGCATCAGATAATTTACTGGTGAGCAAGTCTACCAATGAGTTCCATCTTAAGATGAAATTCCTACCTGCGAGTGCATCAGAAAATTCACACTGGAGCAGTTCTTTGAATACCAGTGTGGGAAAATCTGACCAGAGCTCTCATCCACTTCACCCTAGTCATCAGGGGGTTCATTGACTGTAGGTCACTTATGTTCTGATCTGAAATTTTGCTCATTATTCTTCTCAGGTTGGTAGACTGGAAAGGTCTTTCCTGTCATGACAGGGCTAACTCTTAGAGAAAAGTGTACCACTTTCAGCCCAGTGGTAAACATTAATAAATGAGTGAATTTAACAAATGAGAGGCTATACATGATAAATTAGAGTTTAATTAACTGAAGGTAGCATCATGATGTCTTTGCTATCTATTATTTTTCTATACAAATCCTTTGTCCTTCACAATGATGGTTATGGCACTAAAGATCTGTAATACCCATCTAATCTAAATTGTGTCTATGTTACATGAGAAGAGACAAATATTAAACAGGAGAACCAAAAACGTTCTTTAATTAATTGAGCACTCTCACTTTTTTTTTTTTTTTTTGAGACTAGGTCTCGCTATTTTTTTGCCTGTGGCTCATGTTGTTTGGGGTACCACGGACTCAGGCAATCCCTAGCCTCTCAGGCAATGCCTAGTCTCAGCTTCCCGGGTGGCTGGGATTACAGGCATGCGCCACCATGCCCAGCTATTTTTTGGGACTAGGTCTCACTATGTTGCCCCGAGTGGGACTCGAACCGTGATCCCTAGCCCCAGCCTCTTCAT
Source organism: Uropsilus gracilis (assembly GCA_004024945.1). Classification (NCBI taxonomy): domain Eukaryota; kingdom Metazoa; phylum Chordata; class Mammalia; order Eulipotyphla; family Talpidae; genus Uropsilus; species Uropsilus gracilis. The sequence continues at coordinate 21,750 of PVHY01011833.1, forward strand.
AGGCTGAAGCTTATAGGCACACACCACTGTGCCCCGATCTTTAACTAATTGAATTGGTCCACTACACCTTCCCTCAAATATGATAGCCAGGGGCTGCTTTAGACACACCTTTTCCTTGCAACTTTGGTACTGAAAAAAAAATCAAATATTTCACCTCTCTTCCAAGTTTCCTTCCCCATCCCATAGATTGGATATGAATTATTTCCAAGAGGGGACAGAAACTTGGGTGAGGCAGTTCCCTTTAGCCTAGGGCACCTCTTGGGGCTAGACAGCTGGCAGCAGGTGGCACTTGGGCAGCTGAGGGAATGAATGACAGGAAGCAGGCCAGCACATCCTGACAGCACCACAGGACTCTCTTCTCACTATGCACATGAAAATGGGAGTATTAAGGATCTGGCATATAAGAGGCATCTATCAATTTGTTTTCCCTTCTCTATTTGTTATTCCCTGGGGTATTTTTTTAGATTCTGAAATGTTTAGACACACTCAGGGGACTGCTGCATTTCAATAATTTTACATTAACAATATAAGGTAGAATTTATTGAGCCCTTAGGTGTTCTTATCACTGGGCTAGGTGTGTTATGGCATTAGCCTGGTACCCTTAAAAGAATAAATTAGATCACAGACATATCAGAGAGAATACTATATGAAGATACAGGAAGATGGCCATGTGGAGAGCAAGGAGCAAGACTTCAGAAGAAACCCATCACCCCTGACATCATGATTCCTTTGCTGTCTATTATTTTTTTTATACAAATCCTTTGTCCTTCACAATGATGGTTATGGCACTAAAGATCTGTAATACCCATCTAATCTAAATTGTGTCTATGTTATATGAGAAGAGACAAATATTAAACAGGAGAACCAAAAACCATCACTCCTGAATATCAGGCTCTGGCCATCACAATTTTGAGAAAATAAATTCTGTTGTTTAGGCCTCAAGCTTGTGGAACTTTGTTTTGGCCCACACATACAGTATGGCTAGAAACTACTGGATCTGGGGTTTTTACCAGCTGCTTACCTCAAGAACTCACGCAGCTTTGCTAAACTGAACACTCTGTGGACAGATGGGTTCTACTGACTGTGCCAGGTACTGGTGAGGTGGGTCATGCAGTACCTGCCACTGCTCAACAAATGCCTGCCACACTGAAGGGAAAACACTCTGACCCTTCTCCCATGCTCCAGGACAGTGCTAGTGCTCTCTCACCTTTACAGATGCATGTTTGAAGGGGCTGCCCTGCTCAGTGGTCACACCCTAAAGACCAGGGCAAACTGCAGCAGGAGAGAGGACAGGGGGCAACTCCTGCTCCAACAAGTGGTCAGGCTTCTTGGCTCAATCTGTAAGTCCCTTCATCATGGCTTCCTCTGGCTGTCCATGGCTTCACTGAGACAGGGCTCTCTTGCTTCTGGCCTTTCCCTACTTCTGAGATTTTCCTGGTGAAATTAACGAAGTCATCAAAAAGGACTCACCTGAAACTGTAAGACCTTGAAAATGTGAGAAATTGTTCTAGTTACAGTTACTCCATCGCCATGGTTTATTAATTCAAAAGGGCTTCACTCATGATGCCTGAAGAAGGGTCCAGGAATTGACTGAAATCTGCCTAATCTTTTTCTCTTTCTGTGGCTATGAAAGTGCCTCACTCACATGAGCACACTGCATTTTCTTTTGGTGGGAGAGTTTTCTTCAGGTGTAGTAGAATTATAAAATGTATACCTGTCAGGCAGACGATGATCTTTTGCCCACATTTCTTACCAGACCCAGTGGTCTCTGCCCTCGAAGTACCTACCCATTTCTCCCTTACCAGGTCACAAGTATCCAGTATCCAGTTAATTTGCTGTGAAGTCTCTGTTGAAAGTATATGTATATGGCCTTCCTGGCTTGCCTATCAGCTTTCTGAGAAACAAACAATCCGTGTCTTCCTTTACTTCCTGCTGTGGATAAAATACTACATTCTTGTTAGCAGGTACCAGTTCTTTTGTTTGTTCAGCTGCACAGTGGGGAGAACCTCCTGTTCTCAGTGAATTCTAAAATGAATGTGTGAATGAGGCACTTGTACATGCAGAAACAGGAACAGATTATGATAGCACAAGTGTGGCATACTTTTAACAGCTAGGACCTGCTGAAGTAGACGGAACTAGTTCCTGTAATAAAATCAGAATAAGCACATGGAACATCTGTTGTTAGAATAGCTGCTTTTGTAGCAACAAAATCAAAGGAGATGGTGTCAGGGTAACATTTTGCCTACAAGATATTTTTTCTGGTTTCAGCTTTTCTCAAAATGCCAAGTACAGGGGACTGCAGACTGATGGTTATTTCAAGGTCAGAGCTCTAGTACATTTGACCTCTTGTCCCAGGCTTCTATTTCCCAGAACTTGTGCTGCCTTTTATTTGGGTCAGGATTCTCCTTCTCTGACCAACTAGTACCACTAGGTTATGCAATTGGGTGTCCCAAGGATTGGAGGAGTGCTGATTGCCTTCCCAAATTTGTTCTCTATGGTAACAGAGCTATGGGTAAATTGAGTAAATTGGGTAAATGCCATCCTTCTAGAAGTGTTTTCCAACCTCCCTAGAAGATAGATATAACCATGTAACTGAGTTTTCAAAGGACCAGGGCACCTTCCTCGACACTTGCAAAAAAGAAAATTGTTCTTAGGACCATTGCTTTACTTTTCTTGTGAGCTGGAATGTGAAATATGCTAATGAACTTTAGCCCAGACAAAAACAGCATCCTAGCCTAAGGGAGAGAAGAGCAAGGTGCATGGAAAATATAAGGGCTCCTGAAGTGTCAGGTGAAACTGAAGGAAGCTGCCCCTTCAACATGGGCTTGGCAATCATTCTCTTTAAAAAGAGAGTAACTATTTCAGGTTTATAGGTCACATGCACTCCCTATCACTTATTCTTTTTTCCCTGCTTTTTTACTACTCTTTAAAAATGTAATGTGACTATGTTGGAGGAAAGCATAGAGGCAGAGAGATGAACAAGGACATAGGTTTTGGGATGGAAATGTGCTTGTAACATGGACCAGTTAGCTCTTCCTCACCTTCTGTTCTCTGCCCCATGGTGGTGTCCTGTAGCTCAGCTGCATCTTATTACAAAGATGGGGCCATGGACCCTAATTCAGCCTTGTCACCTTGTTACAGTAGCTCAATAAAAAAGTTGAATCAGTGAATAGATTAACAGACGTCCTGCTTTATCTTGACTAAATCATCCCTGAAATTCCTTTCTCCCATGGCTTCTATCATGTGTTATTCTGCAGCCCATTTTACTTTATTTTTTTTAACTATATTTACCTTTTCAGCTTTTTCCTCTTAAGTGTTGGTGTTATTAAGTCTCAGTTTGTAGGCCTCTTATTCAACATCTCTTCTTAAATGTTGGTATTACGAAGTCTCAGTCTCCATTTCTCTTTTTATATTCAGTATCTCAATGATGCTATCATATCTGGTCTCAGTTATTATCTCTGTCCAGAGTGAATCATGAATCTAAAATGATTCCTTAATTTACATTCTAGTTTTTATTCACAATGTAGTGCCAATTTAAATTTTACTGTCAATACAAATTAAATGAATAAAAATGAATTCATCATTTTTGCTGCTAAGTTTATTCCCCCCTTTTACTATCCACTCCTACCCAAAAGACGAGGTTTTTTTTTTTTTTTTTTTTTTTTTTAAGATAGGTCTCGCTGTTTTTGCTTGTGGAACTGCAGGGTCATGTTGCCCGGGGTACCACAGACACAATCAACCCCCAGCCTCAGCTTCTCAGGTAGCTGAGATCATAGGCGCATGCCACCACACCCAGCTATTTTTTGGGGACTAGGTCTCACTACGGGCCCCTGGCGAACTGGAACCTTGATCCCTGGCCCCGGCCGCAGCTTCCTAGGCTGCCACCTACAGGCATGCGCCACCATACCTAGCCAAAAGACCAGTTCTTAAGGAATAAATAAATATTTGTGTGCCTCGGTGTGCAGGCAGTAGCTAGAGGCCCTGGGATACACTAGTAAAAAAACAATAAAAAAACCCACAAAACCCCAAATCCCTGCCTATGGAGGGACTTGTAAGATTTACTCACACGATCTGAAACAAGGTTAATATGTGCTTGTGAATTAGATGCCAAGTAAGATGAATAACTTGGGAAGATGGATTGATAGCAGAACTTTACAAAGGATACCAGCCTAAATCCTTCACTCTTCGTAACTCCCAAGAGTCTGGATGTTTTAGAACAAGCATAAGAACATAACTCAACCATATAGTTTATTTCAGTGGTTCAGTCTAGTCTTCCCTACAGACGCAGGTGGCACAGAAAGAAATAGGGTCAATTCACATGTAGAGGTTGATTCTAGACCTGGGGCAAAGAGGGAACTGGAACAGACTAGACGTGGCAGTGCAAGGCCCAGGGCCATGGGCAGGGGTACGCCAAGTTGCAGAAGCGGGTCAAAAGGGTAGAACACCCAGCCCCGTGCACCACTCGCCATCGTTCCCGAAGCCCCAGCCTCTTCCCACGCAGAGGAACTAAGGAGTCTGGTGCTAACTTCTTAAGATCTGTTTTCCACCCTGCTTCCTGGAGGGACCCAGGTACTAGGAACCCCAGGGCTGCGAAAGCAGCGGGGTCTCACCTCCAAGCCACCCCCAGCCTCCTGCTAGACCGGGACGCCTTCCACGGCCACCATCGTGAAATCCCCGCTCCTTTCTAGGCTGCGACTCCACCAGTTAGACACAGCATCCATCGCCGGCTGGCACTTCAGATTCCCTTCCCAACGCCGCCGTTCCCGGCCCTGCCCCGTCGCCCCGCTGTCCAGCCAATCCGCGCGCGCGCCCACCAAGCCACCTCCCACAGCCTCAGGGAGCTCCTCGGCGCAGACTGTACGTGCTCCATCTTCCGCTCGGTCTCGCGTGAATCCGATTTCCAGAGGGTGCCGGCCGGGCCCCTTTACTACCCCTTCCACCTTCCCACCAAGATGCGGAGTCCTCCCAGGGTCGTAGATACCCTACGGCTTCGGCCTCTTTCCGTCCTTTTGCTCGAAATACTTTCACTACTTGCATGTGTGGTTCATTCCTTCTTGTTAACTACTGTTCTACTGTATGGAGACACCACAATCTGTCATCTCTTTTTTTTTTTTTTTTTGAGATTAGGTCTCGCTGTGTTGCCCGGGGTAGTCCTGATTACACGGACTCAAACGATCCCCAGCCTCAGCCTCCCAGGTAGCTGGGATTACAGGCGCCCGCCACCGCGCCTGGCTGCTTTTTCGAGACCAGGTCTCGCTATGTTAACAGGCCAGGGGTAGTCTCGAACCCGCGACCTCAAGTGATTCCTGCCCTCTTGCCTTCCAGCGCTTGGATTACAGGCGCACGCCACCACGCCCAGCTTTGTCATCTCTTTTCTTGATGGGCTTTGGGTTTCCAGTTCTGTTTTTAAATAAAGCGACTCTGAAGATTCCCCCAAATATTTTTTTTTTGTGGGTGGAGGAGGGGGAGAGTAAGAAAAACCTGAAAGTAGGATTGCTTGGTGTAGAACAACTGTATGTCTAAATTTGCAAGGAACTACAGAACAGTTTTTCAAAGTGGTTGATACTGTTACCGGGTGAGGGGATCACGGAGTACCAATTTACACTCCCACCTGAACGACAGATATTGACTAGATAGGTTGGGGTACACATCACTATTAAGTGGTGGGGAAGGAGACTGTTTCACAAGCAGCAGACTACGCAGGACAGGCAGGGCAGGTGGTGTTGGAAGGCAGGCAGGCAACGGTGCCTCCTAGCCCCCTAGGAATCACCCGCTCTTTCTTTGGCCTCTTTCTGTCTCTGGCGTATTTTCCTGGCCTCATTGGCACTGCCCCCTTATCTCTTCGTGGGTCCAGTTGAGCGCACTCTTATGTAAACACCCCCTGGGCCGGGTACGCACAGTCATTGGAAGGGTGATCAGCACAGATGCTCGTCATAGGAGCCACAGGTGGAAGGGTATGAAAAATTCTGATAATTCATTTACCCTACAGAGACTTGCAAGGTACTATTGGAAATTGATGGCTGAATATTTAAGTTTTAATGAATTTTGCCTACCCAAATTCAGAAGTACAGCTACTTATGTAATTATTGTTTGGAAAGTGAGAACCCCCAGCAGTCTTCTCTTTTTTTTTTTAGACTAGGTCTCGCTATTTTTGCCCGTGGAACCACAGGCTCACGTTGCCAGTGCTACCATGGACTCAAGCAATTCCCAGGTAGCTGGGATTACAGGCGCGTGTCACCACGCCCAGCTATTTTTTGGGACTAGGTCTCGCTGTGTTGCCCTGGACAGAACTCGAACCAGGATCCCCAGACCCCGCCGCGACTCTCTAAGCTTTCACTTGCAGGTACCACCGTGCCCGGCCCCACAGCAGTCTTCTTTAGGGCTTCCCAATGTTGGTCTGCAATGTTGGTGACAAACGGCAAAGAAAATTGAATTCATTATCAGTGCAATAATTTTTGCAGTAGTTTTAAGTTTGCCTTTAAAATCTTTCTAATTCACCATGACTTTTGTTTTTGGTTGTTCTAAAACTCATGGCCTTCTACCTCTTTTTTGAGCAAAATCAGCCTTGCTTTCTGTTTTCCATTTTCTCTTTCCCTCCCACATCTCATCCACAGTGTTTATTTGGCACAATAAACACATCCCATCCCACATCGCATCCACAGTGTTTATATGTGATAGGTATTGAGGACACAAAACCAAACAAAAATAGACTTAAAAGAATCCTGAATGTTTGTGTTTTCCTCATTAGCAGCAAACATTTATTGAAGTTACTGTGCACTGTTACATTGTTGCATTCTGTTTAAAAAAAATCTCTCACTTTGTAAATCAGAGACAAAGTAAAATCAAGAAAAGAGAAAGGAAAAGATGTTAAGAAAACAATTTATTCACTTGTTTTTAATTTTTTAATTTAAATAGTTTATATATATATATATTTCACATCATTGTAGTCCGCAAGGACCCACCCCCCTCCCTGACCAGGCCCACTCAGCTCCCCCACCCAATGCTGCCCCTGCAGTTGTCTAATTTATTTATTTATTTATTTACTTACTTATTTACTTACTTATTTATTTATTTGTTTGTTTATTTGTTTGTTTGCTTGTGACTAGGTCTCGCTATTTTTGCCCGTGGAACCGCAGGCTCTCGTTGCCCGGGGTACCACAGACTCAAGCAATCCCCAGCCTCAGCTTCCCAGGTAGCTGGGATTACAGGCGTGCGCCACCACGCCCAGCTATTTTTTGGAACTAGGTCTTGCTATGGGCCCCAGGCAGGACTCGAACCGCTATCCCTAGCCCCGGCCGCTTCATAGGCTGAAGCTTACAGGCACGAGCCACCGTGCCCGGCTGCAGTTGTCTACTTTAGTTTGGTTGTTATCTTGTCTTGAGTTTTCCTCCTGGTTTTTTGTTAGTTTTTCCTATGTCCCATATAATTAGTGAAATCATTTGGCTTCTGTCTTTCTTTTTGATTTGTTTCTGCTAGATCCATCCATGTTATCATAAATTCATCAAATTTGTCATTTTTGATTGATGAGTAATATTCCATTGTGTATATATACCACATCTTTTTCATCCAATCATCTGTTTTGGAACATTTGGGTTGTTTTCATGTCCTTGCAATTATACATAGTGCTGCAATAAACATCCGAGTACAGGTGTCACTTGTGTAACTATTGATGTCTCCTTTGGGTAGATTCCCAGAAAAACGATTCCTGGGTCAAATGGTAGTTCCATTTTCATTAGTTTGAGGGTCCTCTACACTGCTTTCCATAGTGGCTGGACCAGTTTATATTCCCACCAGCTGTGTAAGAGTGTTCTTTTCTCTCCGCATCCACGCCAGCACTTGTTACCCGATTTCTTGATGTGGGCCATTCTTACTGGTATAAAGTGGTATCTCATTGTGGTTTTGGTTTGCATTTCCCTGATTGCTAGTGATGTTGAGCATTTTTTCATGTTCCTGTTGGTCATTTGTATTTTCTCTTTGGAAAAGTATCTTTTTAGTTTGCCCCATTTTTTGACTGGGCTTCTTGTTTTGTTTTTGCTTAGTTGTGTGAGTTCCTCATGGATCTTTGTTAGTAAACCCTTATCACTCTTGTAGAGGACAAGTTTTTTTTCCCATTCAGTTGGGTAACTTGTTTTTAACCATTGCTTTTATTGTTTGGTCTGAAGAATATTCACAAATTTATCTAAATTACCTTAAAATCCTCCAATGTACATGAAAATTACAAATATGACAAAAATGTATATTGGATATAATTTCTCAAAAGGCCTTAATCAAATTGGCTCAGTTTTCTGTTTGAGTTACAGAGTATCCCCAAATAAAGTCTGGGCAAAATATTTAGTTGACTTTTTTTCTAACTTGCTAAAGTCTTTTTGCCCATAAAATGTGAGCTCCTTAATTCACCACTAGGTGGCAGTAGTTTACAGTCAGTGTAATGTTTAACAGATTAAATGTTAAATGTTTAACAGATTGCATGTTTAACAGATTAAAACATTTAAAACACACCTTTATTTTTACATAGTAGAAAAATAAACTTGGTACTTAAACAAGAAATGTATTGGACATTCCTACCCTGTGAGCAAAAAGCCTGCATTTGTGAAGAGATGGCCACAAAATAAAGTTAAATTTTAAAGCAAGTTTCAGAACAATATTTACACTTTTTTCTCCCTCACTACCTCTCTCACTTCCTACCCTCTTTACACAAATAATTGGGTACCCACCATCTGCCCACACAAGCTAAGTCACTAAAAATATAAAAATATAAAGTGATTTTAAAATTAAAAATAGAGATATAAAGTGATGAGCAAAGCAGCAACAGTGCAGCCCATGTGGATCTTCTAGTCACTTATGGATGGCTTTACTTCTATTAACACTACAAAGAACATTTTTTTTTTTTTTTTTTGAGACTAGGTCTTACTATTTTTGCCTGGGGAACCTCAGGCTCTCGTTGCCCAGGGTACGACAGACTCCAGCAATCCCCAGCCTCAGCTTCCCAGGTAGCTGGGATTACCTGGAGCATGCCACCATGCCCAGCTATTTTTTTGGAACTAGGTCTCCCTACAGGCCCCAGGTGGGACTCGAACCGCGATCCCTAGCCCCGGCCGCTTCTTAGCCTGAAGCTTACAGGCACGAGCCACCGTGCCCGGCCTACAAAGAACATTTTCATACAAGTGCTCAGTTACTCTAGGGCAGTGGTCCTCCAAGTGAGGTCTGTGCCACGATCAAAAATATTTCCAGAGAATCACCATGATGTTATTTGCTCTTATTTGTGCTCTTTCACATATATACAGATGGGCTTTCCAGAGGCTATACAAAACACTGATATTAACAGATTGACTATAGCAGATATGAGAATCTGGGTGTTTTCTATTAAGTCTGCTATTAAAAAGTACATTTTACATTTTACAAAAATGTAAACACAATGCCACTTTTCTACTAATTTTTTTTTTTTGAGACTAGGTCTTGCTATTTTTGCCCGTCGAACTGCAGGCTCTTGTTGCCCGGGGTACCACAGACTCAAGCAATCCCCAGCCTCAGCTTCCCAGGTAGCTGGAATTACAGGCACGCACCACCACACCTAGCTAATTTTTTTGGAACTAGGTCTCGCTACGTGTCCCAGGCGGGGACTCGAACCGCGATCCCTAGCCCCAGCTGCTTCATAGGCTGAAGCTTACAGGCACGAGCCACCGTGCCCGGCCTACTAATTTGTTTTTATTTGGGAAAATATAATTACTTTTATTAAAATGTTGATATTATGGCGTATGGGACTTTTTTTTTTTTGAGACTAGGTCTCGCTATTTTTGCCCGTGCAACCACAGACTCATGTTGCCCCGGGTACCACAGACTCAAGCAATCCCCAGCCTCAGCTTCCCTGGTAGCTGGGATTACAGGCACATGCCTCCACACCCAGCTAATTTTTGGAACTAGGTTGCGCTACGTTGCCCCGAGCAGGACTTGAACGGTGATCCCCAGTCTGACCGTGGCTATCTAGGCTGCCATTTACAAGCACGCGCCACCGTGCCTGGCCGGATTTATTTTAAATGAATTAATATTTCAAACCCTCATTTTTAATTTTCAATAATGTATATGTCAATAGATATCTCCTGCATAAACAAAATCTCTTTGGTTTCCTCATTTTATTTTATTTTTAAAATTAAAATAATTTATTTTGTAATATTTGTACAATATTGGTCACGTTTGTATGGTTGTCAGTCCCCTTAGGTTTGGCCCTCCCTTCCACATTGTATCCCTTATCCCCCACTGTACCTCTCTTTCCTCCTTTCCCCCCTCAGGTCACTCCAACTCCTCACGCTGCAAGTTGTTGGTCCTTGTTTGACCCACCGGTCTTTTCTTTTTCTGGAACAATCTCCTTTTTTTCCTTTTTAAGAGACTAGGTCTCGCTATGTTGGTCAGAGTTGTCTCGAACCTGCAGACTCAAGTGATCCCTAGTCTCAGTCTCCCAGGTAGCTGGGATTACTGGCTCATGCCACCACACCCGGCCTTGGAACAATCTCCTTTTTTTCCTGGGTGTGTACTCCTGGACAGCAACAGACCAGGCTGCTCAGATCTCCTGGAATAACTAAAGTGGATAGTCAGGCTGAGCATGTCAGGAACTTGTTTTAGGGCAAATACATGGTGACCTTCTCCAGGATCCCTTCTGGGGACAGACTTCCCCAGGTGCTTGGTCCAGCACCTATTTTATCTTGTGTTAGCAGTTCGACCACGGGGCCAAAGTCACATCTCTGTGGCTTTCTTCTCCCATTGATTGGTAAGGGAGGGAGCCTCATTCCCAAAGCTGTGAACCAGGGCTTTGGTTCCCCAGCCCCGGAAACGATGCAGGTAGAAATCTGTGATAGGTCACCACATTCACATTCTAGTCTCAGTGGTTCCTAGCATACTGCTTGTCTTACTCAGGTGGTTTGTATATTCAGGGCCATTATTACTTCCTTTCCTCTCCATTATATCTGAAGTTGGAGAGACTGATTTTTTCATTCCTACTGCAGATCTGATTAAGGTTGGAGCAAACCAGAGGGGAAACCCCCTTCTCCTGAGCCCACCCTGGTAGATGTGCCTGGCCCCCTCCCCCTGCTCACTGGAGGCAGAGGCTGGTTTCCCCAGCCTGAGACCCTTGGGCCTGAGGGCCTGAGACTCAGAACCCAGTGGCATGTGACTTACCCTACACCCCTAAGCCTAGGCCGCTGGCGGCGGTGTGCTGGAGCTCTACTCCAAGGGCCTGAGCCATCCAAAAGGACCTCCACTACCACCTCCAGTCCAGCTAAACTCTCAGGGCCAGGCTTGGAAGGTGGAACCTACTAATACCTTCTCCCAGCTCAGGACCCCTTGGTGCCCCTACCCTGGGACTCTAAAAGGGTAGAGCCCAGGGCCTCCAGCCCCATGGTCTCCTCATTTTAAAGAGTTTAACGAAAACTTTGTACCAAAAGATTAGAAGGTTGCTGCTGTATCAAGAGTGTCCACATTTTCAAAGCTGGGTGTGGTGGCACAGGCTTGTAATTCCAGCTACCTGGGAGCCTGAGGCTAGGGATCACTTGAATCCACGGGTTTGAGACAACCCTGGGCAACATAGTGAGACCTAATCTAAAAAAAAAAAAAAAAAGTGTCCATGTTTTCAGTTTTACTAGATGTTGTCAAATTGTGCTCCAAAGTGGCTAATGTTTACTTTAAAAATATTAAATTATATCTATATATATATATATATATTTTAGATAGATCTCCAGGTGTAAAGAGTCATGGAATTTTTATCAAACTGGTCCAGTGATATAACAGAGAATTGATCTATGAAATACTGATTGAATCTCTTATCTAAAGAATAAGAGAAATGCAAGGTAATATTTATTTTTAATGTACTTACAGGAAGTTTTTCTTGGTCACCAAGAATAGCATTGTAGAGTGTCAACATTAATATATCGGAAAATTATTTTTGTTTGGTGCCTCCTGGGAGGTAAAAGTGTACAAGTTATGCAAATAAAGTTCTTTCACCATCAGGGGAATTTCATTGTTTAAAATACTGCCGCTTCCATTTTTTATTACAACCTAACCTATGTTCCATTGACAATCAGTTAAAAAAAAAGAAATAAAAAAACTCAGGCATCTATATTTGAAAATAAAAGACTGCTTGCTAGTTTGTAAATCACTTTATAAGTAGGAGTTTATTTTAAGCAATTTAAGATTACTCTGAGTATAGAATATTTAATATTTAATTTGTTTAAAAGTAGCTGATCTAAAACTTTATTAATTTTAGCAGAGATGTTGGTAAGTATAAAAAGCAGAGTTTTACAGCTTAAAGGCAAAGATGCAATTATATTAATTTGATTATTACTTATAATGATTTTGCACACTCTGCTGTGGTAAAATAAAATGTGCCTACAGTTAATGGTTCCTGTCTGTTTATTCAGGAGGGCTTTCTGAGGGTGTTCATCTGGGTATGATTTCATTTTGTGCCTCTGCGGTGAATGTGGAATACTTGTATGCATGGGATGGGTGGGAATGGTCAGTAAGGGGGAGGTGAACCCAAGAGATCACAAAGATGTGAAATTTATATATAAATAAATTATTTAAAAAATAAATTTAATACTGGAAAAAATACTTGTATGTACTTAGGAAAGTGAATGGGGTAATTAGTGAATTCTACCACTGAACTACCAATGCAATAAGCTGAATGGAACACACCACAATTCAGGAGACATGTTTCATTGGTAATACCACTGATGCAATCCCAGAACATCACAGAACACAGAAATATTGTTTTGTATCTCGTTAGGGGACTATTCAGTCTGCGATGGGGCTGACTGAGGAAACTCCTTTTTAGTAGAGGAGATGATTCACTGTATTTATTTGTGTCAGGTTCCCAGCAGGTAATGGTCTTTAAAATTGTCTATCCAGATGTGATTACATTTGAATGTAGAATTCTGTGTAGAAGTTCCTTTCAAAGGAAAGAGAAATGAAAACTGGTTGTCTTAGCCTTTGGAATTATTGACTTTATCTGAAGCACTTCAAGTGAAGAACTTAGAGCTTATCTAACTCAGCTACATATTTGATAGAAAAAACTGAGACCTAAAGAGGATCACTTATTTTTGCACTCATCTGAAAAATGTTTTTTTTTAACATACTGACCTAATTATTAATAATTAGGGTAGCGTATACTTTATCATCCAAACCAGTACACTTTTGATAGTGAAAGTCAAAATATATAATAATTATAACAACTGTACTCAGATATCAAATGAAAGGTAAAATTGTACCAGACAAACTTGAATATGAAGTCACCCTAAGACAATTCTAATTCCAAGTGGCCTGGTATCTAACTGGAAAGAGATGACAAATATGCACTGTGCTAAATATAAGATAATGTAGAGAAAAGTGCCTGACCCAGGGAAGAAGTCTGAGTGATGAATACTCCAGGAGGTGAAGGGGTGAGTCACAGTTTTCAGGTATAGAAGGAGGGAGATGGTGTTCTTAGCAAATGGGAGATAATAGAAAAGGCCTTAGTAACATTTTAATGCTTTGGGGGAGCTGCAAGTGGGTCCACATCATCAGAATGTGGTAGGAGGACCCTGAACTAAGGCTAGTGGGGACCAGGTTATCAGGACCTTCCTTATTTGGCATGCTAAGGAGTTTGGGTTTTATTCCTGTCAGATGCAAGAGACCCATTAAAGAACTTTAAGAGACATGATCTATGTAGATTTGTGTTTTAGAAAGTACACTCTGACAGCAGATGGAGATGAATTGGAGGAGGGTTTAAGGGAATTTTGTATTAAGCAGATGAAAATTAAGCCATACCAATATGGGAAATGATGGTGGGATGGATGGACCTGAAGGGGCAGAGTTGCAAACATTTAGAAAATATTGACTCATGTGACTAAAAAATCCAGGAATTGTTTTCTACATGAAGCATGACTCTGTACAGGAGCTCAAGCACTGCCATTAGCAGTTAGACTTTTCTTAGCTCAGCTCAGTGTATACATCGGTATACTTAATCTTTAATACTCATTTTGCTTATCATTAACCAAAGTTCATTATTTGTTTACAGCTTTTTTTCCTTCTGAAATAAAACTTATTTGGGTTGAAATATAGAAATCTAAAGAATATATTCCTTGAATTTTGACACATGCAGATATCAGTATAACCCACACCTGGAAGGCCTTTTACTACCTTAGGAATGGTCAGGAAAACCAATGCCCCCTGCCTGAGATTTTACTCAAGAGGGCAAAAAAGACAAGCCCATCAGAATGGATTTCAAGGGGGTTTCACCTTCATGGTGAGGGTGAAGAGGTAGAAGGAGCATAAAGCTCTTCTCTGATTATGTCCTCCCAGTCCTGCCAGTTCAAGGTCATTGTTACATTTTACAGTGAAATCCTTAGAACTCTGACACAGAGGAAGTGCTATCATTACTGAACTCTTGTTATTGTCGGTATTGCTGTTACTGTTATTATCCTCATCTACTAGAAATCTTTAATCTATTTTTATTGATCTATAAGAGAAGGTTGAGTGTAGAACATAGATACCACTTCTTACTCTGAATTCCCTAACACCTTGAAGATGGTAACTGAGAAAAGAGCAAATAGTGTTATTTACGACAGTGAGCCTGGGAGATGGCAGGATACCTGCCCAGCAGCTATTTGTCCTTGATGGCAAAACCTGTGTGAAAATTCCCTGTGTTCTCCCTTGAACCTTTCCTTTCTCTGGGCATGTGAACCTATCCAGGTCAATGAGACTTTATTGGGAAAGCTGCTGGGGGTTTCTGAGAAAGAGTTTCCTTTGTAATAAGGAAAGCCTACATGCAAGAAAACACCCCTTTCCTTCCTAACTTTGAATGTTATCACTTGAGGATGTGGTGCTTAGGGCACTGGCAGCTATATTTACCATGAGGGTAATGCAAAGCGAATCAATAATCAACCTTATTGGTAAGTCATGGGGTGGTTGAATTCTGGAATGCATACCTCTAGACTTGTTTTGTAAAGTCATAAACTCCTCATTGTTTAAGTTACCTTTGTATAATCTGTTCCCTGAAGCCTAAAGCATATTAACAAGTGTAGGTGCTGTGTGAAATTTATTGCTGGTAATACCACAGCATTTCCTGTAAACATTCTTATTTGTATCACAAAAGAGTTAGACCGTTTGCTATTTTTAAAGAAAACTACACTCCACTGATTTGTGGTGTGAGTAAGCTACAGTTCTCAAAATAGTTCAGGTGGCAGAATAGGAGTTGTTTCAAAATGATAACTTTCAATATTTATAGGAATTTGTAGTAATAATCATCAGCCTTTGGATGGAAACATTTTTTTTTTCTTCTGATTTTATTTTCTTATGAGTATGTAACTGGTGCCTGACTTGGGGCTTCCTGTGGCGCTAAAATACATAAAAAGATCTGTGTGATCTCAATATATTTAATTCTATCATCTAAACTCGTAACAACTTCATTATCAGAAAATGTGACTTTATTGCAAACTTTATATAGGTTGAGTATAAAATCTTAATCAAATTACATACAACCAGAGAAAAGCTGCTTGTTTGTTTTTGTTATACTGATTTGTAGAGTTCACATTAATGTTCAACATCTTATAAATATTTACTAAGTGTCATTTCTGTACTAGACATTGGGAATACAGCAGTGAGTCAAACAAGTTCTACACCAAAGAAAGTCCACATTAGGAAGAGGGATAGAAAAGCAACCAGGCCATTGTAATGCACTGGGAGAATTGTTTTCACAGGGTCAAGTACAGGGAGTAAGGAGAACCCAGAGAAGCTCATTCATTCAGTTGATCATTCATTAAAAATATTTATTGAGCTTCTACAATGTGCCTGGACACTGTGCAATGGAGAAAAGGAAGATACAGTCCTTGTCCTCATGTTGATTTCAGTCTAAAGGAGAAGAAAGATAGATAAATAGGTAATTACAACGTGCCCATACTATGAGAGGATTTTTCAATTATGTGTTGTACTTGAAGGACCACAGGAGAGTCATAGGGAGATGTCCTGGAGCAATGCAGTTTGGAAGTGAGGAGAGGGCTCAGCTGGAATCAGTAACTTGCAAGTCTTCAAAATAGAAAGGGTGCTGAGTAAACAGACATCAGTGAGATGAGAGGATGAGGCCAGAACCTTGAGGAAGACCAGCAAAGAAGACATGTTTCAGAGAGCAGGGCTTCAAACAAGAGTGAGATAGACCAGACATATAGGAGAGAGCCGTGAGATGGTGGGGTCTTATAAAACAAGGAAGAATCAGCATTTGTCTGGTAGTGGCTTTTGGTTTTTGTCATAAATGTGGACAGTTTGTAGAAAATATATGAGAGAAAAGAATACATGTGGAACATTTTTATTTGTAAGCATTTTTTCTTATATACATATATGAATACATATACATGCATATCTAAATGTTTTTTGGTTTTTTTTTTTTTGAGACTAGGTCTTGCTATTTTTGCCCATGGAACCGCAGGCTCTTGTTGCCCAGGGTACCACAGACTCAAGCAATCCCCAGACTCAGCTTCCCAGGTAGCTGGGATTACAGGCGCGCACCACCATGCCCAGCTATTTTTTTTGGAACTAGGTATCGCTACGGGCCCCAGGCGGGGCTTGAACCACGATCCCTAGCCCCGGCCGCTTCATAGGCTGAAGCTTATAAGCACGAGCCACCGTGCCCGGCAAAATTTTGGGAAGATTTCTCCATAGTTCCATGAGGCCATAGTTAGAGAAATCATGGGCCTAAAGTAGGAAGGTGCTAACAGGAAGCAGCAAGTCTCCATGGAGTCTAGCGAGAGAGAAGCACAAGTCTGTTGGTGCAGCGTTAGTTGAGGGGATATGGCAGGAACATGCTTTTCATTTCTGGTGAAGGAGTGCAGTTCAAGAGTCACCCTGGGGCCTTTTCATGGCTCATGGTACCGCTCCTGTTGGTCTGCTTCTTAGCTGGATTCACTTAGAAATCAGTATCTTGTGAGTCTGGTTAGAAAGTGTCCCATCCTTGGCTCCAGCAGTTCTACTGAAGGAACTGAGGATGTCCAGGAACCTACAAAGCTGAGTTGGTAACCCTATTAGGGCACTCAGCATAGGACAGTAGTCCCCTCCCATGGCATCTTATTAGCTATGTATTGTAGTTAATAAGCTTCTTATTATGTATTACAGTATATAGCTAATAAATATCTGCCTTCCAGACACTCAGGGACAGTGATCTGGAAGGGTCTTAACATTGCACAGAGCTCTATGTAAGGGAAGAAGCAGCATAAAAATTTGGAGGGTATTAAATCAGCTGAAGTCTCATCCTGAGTTCCTTTCTTTTTTGATCCCCATGATTTTTCTTGAGGAAATCTACATACACAATACACATGTTGCAAAAGGAAGCCCATGTGTGTAAATCAGAAGGAAACTTCTGTCCTTTATTGATTGTTACAAGGCAATTGGGAAGCACAAGAGAAAACCAGGGTGAGAACTTGAATCTCTATGGTCAGTTTGGTCAAGGTCATAGAGAAACACTGGGATTTGGGGTGTGTATAGGCAGGGAGGAGTCACAAGAACAAAAAGTACTCCCTACCCCTGAAGAACTTACAAGGCACAAAAAGGTAACTTGCCAACAAGTTACTGGACTGTAACTACTACTCACACCCCCTCAATGTGGGAGGTGGGCAAGGTAGTGTGCTTGGTGGGGGTTCTTGCTGGGTATAGAAGCCTGGGAGGCTCTGCACTATCAAAAACCAAGATTTCAGGCCACTTAGAACCATACAAACTAGGGAACGAGAGCAGAAGTGTGCTAAGAATTAAGTCATTTGTCTCAGGTGGGAGCCACTGAACCCACTGGCCCTCTCTCTGGAAACTCCTTGATGCAAACTTGAGGCCTGACTCCTGTTGGTCTTCAGGGCAGAGCATCAGTATCTTTCCTCTGGCCACTGTCATGGGATTGCTGGAGTTTGGTGAAAGTTCAGGAAGTGGCTCTCTTAAAGGAACTTGAAAACATAACCGTGAGCTGTCAGGCTCCAGATACCTATTACTAGTTCAATCCTTCTTGATTTTTAAAAATAGTTGTGTGACCCCTCTTCAGCGTGCCAAAAAGAAGAAATAGTTGTTTCAAAATGACGGTTTTTCATATTTGTCGAGATTTCAACGTCATCATAGTCATCTTCAGGCTCTATATAGCTTGGAATGGAAACTGTTTCCTTATGTCCAACCTTATTTACCAATGAATATGTAATTGGTGACTGCCCTTGAGTTTCCTGTGGGGCTAGAATACATAAAAAACAAAGTGCCTTAGATGCAAAGCTATTGTATGTTTATATAGTTTTGACCAAGTGGGTCAACGTGATTTTCATGGTTGTGATGGTCTTTCCACTTCTTGATGGATCTGATCCTCGTTTTACAGAGGAAACTGAAGCATAGACACGACCACCTAGTATCAGGATCATCTATGATGTTGGTCTCTGTCATAGGCTGCATGCACTTACATGGGAGCCATTAAGCAGAAGCATAGAAAAGAAACTTTACAGAGCTAGTAGTCATATGAGTAGTGTCATGTCAACAGATCCTAATTCTCACAAGGAAGTGATACAGACCGTATTTCCCTTTGGACACAGTCCTCACAATGACTTGCACTGTTTTCCTGAGCTGTCTGTAATTGCTCATGTAGGAACCTCTCCATTAAGTTGGAAGGGGACAGTAGCATTTTCAAAGGGTGGAGTTAGTGGAGAAGCAAATGTAGCAAAAGCACTAATATGTCTAGGGGAATGAAGATGAAACAACTCAGATTCACTTTTAATGAGGACGAAAACTGCCTCAACCACAATCTCATTTTTCCCTAAGAGAAACTCTTGCCATTTCATTTCGAACAGAGTTCTATGATGAGGCAGAGCTGAGTTTATGTTTAGGCTCCAGAAGTCACTAGCTATGTGACCATGGGTAGGTCACTGAATTTCTCTGTGCTTTAGTGTCCTCATCTATTGAAGGGAAATAATAATGTTCCTTCCTGATAGAGTTGCTGAGAGGATTCAATGAGATAACCACTGTCAAGTGTCTCATTTGGGGCCTGATACACAAGGCATACTCAATAAATGTTAACTATTATGTTTTATTCATTCAAGCAAACATCTTTATTAATTATCCATGAAGTTCTATGCACTGTTCTTTTTTTTTTTTTTTTTTTTTTGAGACTAGGTCTCGCTATTTTTGCCCGTGGAACCACAGACTCTCATTGCCCAGGGTACCACAGATTCAAGCAATCCCCAATCTCAGCTTCCCAGGTAGCTGGGATTATCTGGAGCATGCCACCATGCCCAGCTATTTTTTTGGAACTAGGTGTCACTACGTGCCCCAGGCGGAGCTGGAACCGCGTTCCCTAGCCCCAGCTGTTTCATAGGCTGAAGCTTACAGGCACGAGCCACAGTGCCCAGCCCTATGCACTGTTCTTACTGATAGGTAAACAGTGATAAATAAGACAAAAAAGTTTTCTATTTCTTGGGGTTGGAGACAGATAATAAACGAACAATAACTAGAGAAGAAAATGTTGGATTATTGTCATAAATTTCATAAAGAAACTTAGCAGGATTATTTTAGATAAGGCAGTCAGGAATGATGTCTCTGGGGTGGTAACTTTTGAGCTGATAGTAGAAGAATGAGGTAAAGGCAACTATGCAAATAGTTTAAGGAAGAACATTCTAGTTAAGGGAACCAGACAATTTTTCTGAAAGAGGCCCAGTGACACACTCATGCTCCTAGTTGGGATTTGAATATGAATTTACACATTGAATATTGGGAGCATTAGTATTTATTCTGCCCCTCTTTTAACTTGCACATCTCTTTTAAACAGGATGTTGCCATCTGTGAATCTTAGTGTTAGGACTAAATATTTGTGCCCCTAATCCCTAATCCAGGGTCCCCAGTGTGATTCCATTTGAAGGTGGGAATTTTGTGGAAGTAATTAAGTTTAAATGAGGTTATAGGAGTGGGGACCTGACCCAATATAATTGTCTTTATGAGATTTTTGATCACTACTCTCTCTTTCTCATTTTGAGGCCCTCTCCACACACACATGCACTTGCAGGGACGTAAGGCCTTGTGGGGACTCTGCAAGGAAGGAAGAGAGCAAACTGGTAGGTTCCATGAGCCTGGACTTCTAGGCTGCAGAACAGTGAGAAAATACATTTCTGCTGTTCAAGACTTTTGTCTGCAGTTTTTTCTTTTGATGGGGAACCCAAGATGACTAAGATACTTAGATAAATTAATTATGCTCTGAATGACACTGTTATCAGCAAAATATACTTACAGGTGTCTTTTGGAGAGAGCAAACGCCTTGGTGGCAGAGGAGGTAATTGAGCTGGCAGTTGATTATGAACATTCCTGGAGAGTGAAAGAGAAGGAATTAGTGTCTGGTTTGCCTGTGTCTACTGTCAGTGGATTAAAGGAAAATATGAAAAGTAGACGATTTGAATGCTCAAATTTTGGTCCCTAAAATGCTGGAAGCATTTACTTTCCTTTCTTGTATTGTGTGGTCTTGTATTGTGTTGTCACCGCACTCTAAAGAGACCATTTCCTCCTGCCTAGGAAGACTGGATTTGAGGGGATGTGAAGCACTGTAACTTAGCTCAGGGAGCACCCCACCCTGTTCATACATACACACACATGCACACATGTTCACACACACAAACACATACTTATTTAAAGCATGAGTATGGGAAAAAATGAAACTGTACAACAGTTATCTTTAGCATGTAATGACTGAAAAGGAATATAAGATACTGAGGTGCCAGTAATTTTGTTTCTTGCCCTGGATGTTGATTACTTAGGTCTGGTGAGTTTGTGGAAATTCATTGAGTTGTACTCTCATGCAGTGCGTGTTTCTGTTTTCATATGTAGATCAGTATGAAGTTTTAACAAAAAGGATGGATTCCTTGCCTAGATTCCTACTGTCTTTGCAATACCCTGATTTCCAAATTAGCATGAGATTCTTCTGATTCAAAGTTTGATGTCCTCTATGTGGCTACATCCCCTTGGGGATGCATAAGCATGCTGAGGTTGTTGGGGTGAGTGGAGAAGGGACATGTGGCAAGAGTTCTGTCAGTATGACTCTTTGGCTCTTAGCAGGAGAGGAGGAAAATTGATCTGATTTTAGGGAAAACTCAGCTTCTCCCACTTTCTCCTCCAGAGTAGCCTGACTACAGAAAGTATATAACTGCTTGAGTCTTTACCATTCAGAGAAAGTAGACTGCCATGTAGGGTAGACTTAAGATTCTCTGGACAACAAATGAAATCTACAGGAGCTGCCTGGTCCAGAGTCAGGAAATACACAGGCATTTACAGAAGAACCATTTTCTGCAATGCCACTTTTATTCTTTTATTCTCAATAAATAAAATGTATCAAAATTCTGATATATTTTGGATACTTAATTGCATGACATGTTTGTCTTATTCCTCAAAGTAATCAGAACTGGTGGGGTACAGGTTGATGATTTGTTGTGTCCCTTGAGCCCCAGCAGAAATCATTTTAGGAAAGTATGGATTTTGTTTCAGATACTGCATACATTCCCCCCCCCAAAAAACAAAAACAAAAACAAAAACAAAAAACCATACACACACACACACACACACACACACACACACACACACACCAAAAAACAAAACTAATCCTTGACCAGCTCTAAGCACTGAAGTCCCGTGCCTAACAAGTGTCTTTGTACAGGGCCATGCTGTTTCAGTTTGACTTCTGGAAAGATGGAGACTCTGAGTAGCTGAAGTTAATCATATGAGCACTTCCTGGTTACAAATGCATCCCAGTAAAAACTCTAGAAACAAGGCTTGGGAGAGCTTCTCTGGTTGGCAAAGTTTCACAGACACTGTCACACATTACTGCAGGAAGAATGTCTGTGTGTGGTTTCACTGGGGAAAGACAATTGGAAGCATGCACCTTTTTCCTTGTTGATTTCAATCTATATCCGTCCACCCTCAGAACTGAGAACAATGAACAACATAGCGTTTATGTGTCCTTTGAAACTTTCCAGTGATGCATCAACCCAAGTGGTCCTGACAACAGGCCCCAATGTTGATACCATGAAATGCAAAAGTAAAGTGAAAGACATAATTTTGTTCAGTACAATAACTTTTAGAGGACTCTCCTTGTAATCCAGCTACAGAAAAGAAGGGCAAGCCTAACCCAGAGTGTGGACCAGAACACAGTCTGTTCTGTCACTTTTATCATAGTAAATGAGAGGAGAGAGGACTCAGAGAGCAGGGAGCCAGATGGTGCCCTGCACTTCAAAGAACCGAGGCTTTTCCCCTTAAAGTGGGGAGAAGTTTCCAGAGAGGGCATTTCAGTAGTTTCAGGAAAGTGGGTGTTTCAGGCAGACTAGTACAGTAGCCTAATCACCAGGGTGAATGTGAACAGGAAGTTCTCAAAATTAAAAAGCAGAAGGATCTCCTCCCACTTACTCATACATCTTTTCTTCATCTCTTTGTTTTTGTGTCAAGGTCTTGTGAATTTCTAATTTCTTGCCTAAGGGAAAAAAGAAAGCACATTATTCCAGGAAGAATTAGCAAATATTGTGACTCTAGAGTTTAGAATTCCTCAGAGAACAGATGGGTTCAGGATGTTCGGAGGAAGACCCAGCAAGGGGAAACAGATTAGGGACAGAGTTAGGTGGTGGTGGTGAAGGGTGAAAGCCGGGTTGTAACCCAGGCTGTGTGAATATAGCCTTGAGCTAATGCAATGAGGGCTGGAGCAAGTGGTCTGCGTTTATTTCCTCCTTGCACTGCCCATAGTCAGACTCAGAAACACTGGCTGAATGAATAACTGAAAGTTATGGGTGTGGGTAAATGAGATAAAGGGTAGGAAAAGCAGTTGTAAGTGTTGACATGCTAGACATAGGCATATTGTTGATAAGAGTGGGTCAAGATGAGAGAGGAAAGGTAAGGTTTTTGCTTTGTCATATGTATTCATATCTGAGAATGAAAAGTTTTAAGAAGGTAAATGGATAGAAGATTACTGGGGCCACAATATACTTTTTGTATTAAAAAAAAAAAACAACCAACTAAGTACCATCAAAGGGTACAGAGGAAAGAACTTGAATGAGAAACTAAGTAGACATAATTTCTGGTCCTAACTCAGCCACCAACCCCTGTGAGACTTCAATCAATGCTTTGCCTTTCTCTGAATCTTAATTTTCTTCTCTCTTTTTTTTTTTTTTTTGTGGGGATGGGAGAGGGGAGGTGAAGGTTATATTTTTATTTATTTTCTTTTTAATTGATTACACACACATATATTTTACATCATTACATATCGGGAGGTTCTCCCACTACCACATCACCAAGTGATGAATTTTAATTTTCTTTTCACTAAAGAGATTGATGAGAATGGCAAGAATTCTTGTGCAGCCCTCCCCTTCCAATGCTGGGCAAAGCAGGATTCTAAGGTTCTGATGGGGTATCTGCCCAGAGTGCACAGGGGGGATGTGGCTGTACCTCTCAGGGTATTAACCATTTGCAGCTGTACCCCAGGCTTAAGTCATTTTGTAAAGGGGTAAGATCTCAAGAAGAAAAGGGATAAGATCTCAAGAAAACACACCATTAAATCAGGGGTTAATATTTCTGGAGTGTGATCTTTGATTAGACAATCATGGTGGCTAAACATTTAATTATGAGTTAAGTAGATTTTTCATGACTCAAGATAGCTTTTTTATTTTTAAAGGAACACCTTCTTGACATATAATTGCCATACAAACTCATGTATGTATTTAATGTGTACAACTGGATGAATTTGGAGCTAAGGCAGTTTTTAAAACATAACAGATTTGTGCTCTTTCAAGTGTGTGATAAGAACTGTGATCAGTAGCCATATTGGAGAGAGAAAGCACTGTAACATGGTCTGCTTTGAAACATCTTCAGCTTTCATCCGAACCTTGGGGGTGGAAGAGTTCTTGGAAATTAGTTAACCTCCTCTCTACTCATTATGGGTGGGGGAGCTGGAGCTTAGAGAGAATCACAAGTTAGTGACAAGGTTAGGACTCACACCAGAGCTAAAAATTCAGACCATACATACTGTTCTAATTGTTTTGCCCTAAAGAAGCCCTATAGTGCAGTGATTATCACCCCTTCCTCCTTTCCGCCTACCCTGGTCAGATGGGTATTACCTCGTTGAAACAGCCACCTGCAGATGCAGGCCAGGACAAGGCCCAGGCCCATGGAGACAACGGTCATGGTCACAGCTAGGATGATCCAGAAATTCTTCCTTAACCAGTGTACTTCAGTGAGATCCTGAGAAGAGTGGACATCCATCTCCTTGGGAATAGTTGGGCACGGGGTCAGTCACCACTTGCCAACCAGCAGCGGGGTTGACCTCAGGCAAGTCACTTAACTTCCTTGGGCCTCAGTGTGGTCATTTGTAGTAGTGGAATGACACCATCTACTACTCCACAGGGAATCTGTGATGATATGACCAGAGATAAGATAGGTGCTGAGTAGTTTCTCTAGAAATGGAAGATAGAATAGCTGCATTTTCCTACATAGCCAAGCACATAGCAGGAGGGGGGAATGCTGTTTAAACAATAGACCATTGTGTTTTTATAGTAAATGGGCATATAGATTTAAGTCCTAACAGAGGAGCTAGAGTTTTGAGGGCTTTTCTTTTTGAAATTGGGGTTGGAAAAATTAATTGGGGGCTGGGCATGGTGGCGCATACCTGTAAACGGCAGCCTAGGAAGCTGCGGCAGGGACCAGGGATCGCAGTTCAAGTCCTGCTCTGGGCAACGTAGTGAGATCTAGTTCCAAAACAATAGCTGGGTGTGGTGGCGTGCGCCTGTAATCCCAGCTACCTGGGAAGCTGAGGCTGGGGATTGCTTGAGTCCGTG
>PVHY01011834.1:0-46557 GCA_004024945.1 Uropsilus gracilis
AGCACAAAAGATCAGGATAGTTAACAAATGTTAGTGAAGTGGGAAAGCCCCGGGGTAAAAAAAAAAAACAAAAACAAAACCACACACACACTTACCATATATCGGAAGAGAACAACAGGCCAAACAACCAACAACTAAACATCAACTTAACCAAACAACAATTTGCAGAAAAATGGGAGGAGTGACTGAAGGGGGGATACAGAGGAGGGATATGGAGGGAGGAGGAAGGGGCGTACAGAGGGGGGATATGGAGGGAGGAGGAGGGATCAATTAATGCACAATTGTGACAAATCAATAAAATGAATTAAAAAAAAAATAGCTGGACATGGTGGCGCGTGCCTGTAATCCCAGCTACCTGGGAGCCTGGGGATTGTTTGAGTCTGGGGTACTTCAGGCAATGAGAGTATGCAGTTCCCGGAGTAACATAGTGAGACCTAGCCGTAGATAGATTAGATTAGATAGATAGATAGATAGATAGATAGATAGATAGATAGATAGATAGATAGATAGATAGATAGATAGATAGATAGATAGATAGATAGATAGATAGATAGATAGATAGATAGATAGATAGATAGATAGATAGATAGATAGATAGATAGGACTTAATTCAGGTAGGAAGTTACATACAACTGGTTAATTTTTAAATGACCTTTATTCTTCAAATGGATCATTCAGTTGCTTTTAGGGTCTCTTACTATTAATTTGTATATATGTATTTTTTTTCTGTATGTATCTCCATTTTCTCCCAGTTTATCTGTTTTATTTTTAATTGAGGTAATACTAGGATTCCCCCCATTAGGTATCACCACCATAGAGTACCCACCACCAAATCACTCCCATCCCACTCCCATAGTCTACTGTGCTCCCTTCCCCCTCATTTTATTTTTAATGCATCCTGCTACTTATATTTTGTAACTCTCATGTGGAAGGAAGGTCAGAATTTGTAACACAGCAGACCAGCCTCTCCTCACTGATATATCACTACATTTTGCAACAAGTTCTTAAAATTTATGTCTTCTATTAGGATTTAGAATGTGCTGATAGAATTGGCATCTAAGAAATCAATAGAGATGAATGAAATCACTGAAGGGAGCAGAGTGAGAAGGCTCAGGTTGCGAAAATCAAGCCTCTGAGGGCAGGTATAAGCAGAAGACCTGGACAAGGACTTCCCACGACCTGGGCTGTGAATCCAACACATGACCTGACCACCTTCCCTTCAACTCTCAAAGCTCACCTCAGGGATCCTTGGCTCTGGGAAAACCCCAGAGGACTGGGTGACTTCCCACATGTGTGCGTCTGGCACCAATGAGGTGAGCATACACCACACTGAGTCAGGATGTCCACATCCACCTAAAGCCACCTGCCTTCCCTTCACTACCCCTGGCCTTGCTTTGAGGACCTTGTGATCAGTGGGTGCTCAATAAAAGCTTACTGAACAAGCCAGGCATGGTGGCGCACACCTGTTGTCCAAGCATTGGGAGGCAAGAAGTTTGGGATCGCTCGAGTTCGCAGGTTCAAGAATACCCTGGGAAACATAGCAAGACCTGGTCTCGAAAAAGCAGCCAGGTGCCATGGCAGGCACCTGTAATCCCAGCTACCTGGAAGTCTGAGGCTGGGGATCACTTGAGTCCGTGGTAACCCAGTCAACATAGCGAGACCTAGTCTCCAAAAACAAACAAACAAAAAAAGCTTACTGAATAGCACCTTGAATCATCACCAAGTGACCGAATGTTCTCAGCATCCTACTTTTATATTTCTTTGTACTTCACTGCAACTCTCAGTCCTGGCTGCGTGGAAGAGTCAGTTGGGAATATTTCAAAGAAATGAGCCCGGCCTGATGCCCAGAGACTCTGACTCCACTGACCTGCTGTGGGACCTGCACACAGGGGTTTTCCCAAGAGATCCCATTGTGAATTCTGGGCACCACTCTACAACTCTTTCCTGTTCATATGGTTGCTCCTTTCAGCACTCCCTGTTCTCAAATCCTTTTTGTTTTTAAATGTATTTCCATGTTCAGTGACCCCCACAGGCATGAGTCGGCCCCGTATGTAGGATGCCACTAAGACATAAAGGGGTGATGTATTGTGGGGTCTATTCTGTGGTGGGTCAGCTCACGGACTCATCAGGTTCGCTCAGAGGTGGGCACTGGAAAGAAGTCTGTCTTACCCAACAGGATGAGCATGACGCCCGCCAGCTGGGCCCGCCTGTACTTGGCCACGCCAGGCTCGTGGCCCATCCGAATGCAGGGCAGAACCGTCAGCAGCAGGAGGATGGCTGGCAGACCCAGGACTGAGGCTGCGATCATCAGGGCCCGGCAAGCCTGCACATAGCCTGCAGGGAGAGAACAGACAGGCAGGTCAGGCCCAGGGTCCCGTTGGAGGTGAGCCCCCCCTTACCTCACGGAAAGTCAACACCACTGCCGCCTTCACCCTGCTCCATTCTAGGACTTAGCGTGGGAGACTCTGTCCAAGGTCATTTCCTGTTGGCAACATTTTCTTTTTTCATTAAATTGGCTTTTTTCCCTCATCATTGTTTGCTTTTAGACAGCAGATGAATTCTCCCCTCAGGCGTAGCTCCCAGAGTGCTTCTACCACCCTGACACCTTTGACCCATGACCACAGTTCCTTTGTGCCCATCCCTCCCTTATCTTGACCCCTCTCCCTCTTCCCTGCCATAGGCTTCATATCCATGGTCAACAGGCAAGCTTTATATTTCTCCTGACATTTTGTTTGCTTCTCTATACTCTACATTTAAGTAAAACCATCTGATATTTATCTTTTTCCTCTGGCCTTTCCTCTGGCCTAATTTGCTCAGCATTAGCCCTTCCAGTTCCACAATGCCACAAACAGCATGAGTTTGTCTTTTCCATCGCTGAGTTGTATTCCATTGTGTATATGAACCACATCTTCTTGATCCAGCCATCTATGTTGGGGCATTTTGTTTCCATATCTTGACTATTGTAAATCATACTATAATAAGCATAGGAGAGCAGGTTTCCTTTTGAATAAGTGCTTTTATATTTTTCAGGTAAATTCCTAGGAGTGGAATCCCTGGATCACATGGTAGATCCATTTTTCACGTCTTGAGGAGCTTCCACACAGCTCTCCATAGTGGTTGGACCACTTTACACTCCCAGCAGCAGCATGATCAATTTTAAAGTTACTAAGTGACCAAAAAAAAAGGGGGGGGAGGGTGATAGCAGGAGAAACTCAATGGGGATTCAGGTTTAAACCACTTGCTCAGGGTGACAGGGCCAAGAGCCCAACTACAGTTTTACCTCACCTGGTGATGGATTCAAATTAGAACTCAGATCCAGGAGGTCTCTGTAATGCCCTGGTGTGCTGAGGAGATAGTAGAACTGTGTGACCCATGGGTAAGCTGCTGTATCTTGACCTACATCTTACCCAACCGCTCTCTAGCAGAATGCAACAAGATTAATTTCATTAACTCAGCAGTGTTTAGAACATGCTAAATATTCAAAAATTTAATTAGTGGAATTATTGCTCTGTTGGTGCAGCATTTGTATCTGCAGGTATACTACATGACTTCATCCTTAAGCTTGTGCTTTCCAGTTTACACTGTACATAAACAGCATATGATTCTTACCAAACTAAGCTAAGACTCCTGCTTCCTTTCCATGCTCCCTCCTCACACGTTGCTGTCCCCATGAATCCTGAACCCTGCAGGTGATCAGGTCCTATCTCTGGCCTTACCCACAGTGCCCTGGGCATTTTTCCAGCCTTCAATCATTTCTTTAAACACATCCCTCCAGGCCAGGCACGGTGGCTCATGCCTGTAAGCTTCAGCCTATGCGGCTGGGGCTAGGAATCGCTGTTCAGCTGTTCGAGTCCCACCTGGGGCCCATAGTGAGACCTAGTTTCAAAAAAATAGCTGGGCGTGGTGGTGCGTGCCTGTCATCCCAGCTACCTGGGAAGCTGAGGCTGGGGACTGCTTGAGTCTGTGGTACCCCGGGCAACGAGAGCCTGCGGTTCCACAGGCAAAAATAGCAAGACCTAGCCTAAAAAAATAAATAAATAATAAATAAACAAACAAACAAATAAATAAATAAATAAACAAACAAATAAATAAATAAACACATGCCTCCAAACCCAGAGATTGCTAGAATGCAGATTCCTGCCTGGTCCTCCCGGAGTTAACAGCGCCCACAATAGATGATGTAAACATACAATTACAAATGAAGGAGGAAGCAAGTTGAATAATAAGAGTGGAGCAAAACTATTTGAACTTCTTGCAGTCAAAATCTTAAACAACAACTTTCTACAGAAACAGATTACAAAATGTGTAATATTTATATAAAGCGTACATGAGAAGATATAGAGAGGATATGATAGACTTAAACATACTGTTTCTCATTAAAACACTCCCCCCCAAAAAAGGTTGTATTTATTATTATTCCATTTGCTTAGAGGGAATCAGAGCTGGTGACCTGAGGGAGGCAAGGGTAACGATAGAGCAAAACCAGCCCCACTTTCACTCTCATAGCAGGACCCTCTTACCAAATCTTGTCAACCTGCCTGTGCACCGGGACCCAAAGGCACTGTCTCTTAGCCAGATTCAGAGTCATCAGCACTGCCCATTGCCGTTCTCAGTTACTTTAGAATTAATGATAATCAGTCAAGCAAGTATCTACTGAATTGACAACCCTCCAAGACAGAGCAACGGAAATCTGAGGAAAAGCCTCTGACTGTCAGCTCTTGGGTCTTGTAGGTAGCCGGACTGACACCAAAGAAACAATCAGCCAATGCCCAAGGTCGTGAATCTTGTGGCTCAGGCTGTCTCAGCACAGGAGGTGCTGAGGCCACGTCTGGAGGTCAAAAGATGCAGGCTGAGAGGGGCTCCTTTGCCCACCCAAAGCGAGAGGGCGGAGCAAGCAGGAGTGATCGGGCTCTCCCTATAATGTTCTCCATCTGTGTGGACCGTCTGTGTTCTCTGAAAACAAACCACTTGGCACTGAACAATCAGTAAACCTAATTCTGGGACAGGAAGCAGAGAGTCATTTTACACTTTAGCCAAAGGTTCCTTTAACTACTATGCCCAGTTTTTTAATAAAAACTTAGAGCTGCCTTTTATGCAGTATCTACTCCATGAAGAAGGTTTACATTTTTCATTTCATTGAATCCCCAGAACGCCCCTGTTGGATAGATGGTTTGATTTTTAACTTTTAAAAGAAAACCACTGGGGTCCATAGAGGCTATAAACTTTGCCCAGTCACACAGCTGTGAGCACTCAGCCCCGAAGCACCAGCCAGGCTGCCTGCTAGCACAGCATCACCTGCAGCAAGCTCTGGAAGTGGGTTCCCAGGCCCTCTGTCATCCTGAAAGGCCAGCGTGAAGAAGAGACCGGTGGCCAGCAGGACGAAGGCACTGCACATGCCTTCCGTGGACCGGGAGTCCTGAGGGGCAAGGGAGGATGATGCAAGGAGGCCAGATCATCTATGTCTTAAAGAATTTACAAGATAGAAGAACTGGACGCAAATGAGTGAAAAGGAAGTCTAGGTGTGGCCTGGTAAGGGCAGCAAGGAAGAAGCAAGGGGTTGATTGGGGCTGAAAAGAGACTCATGAGAGAAGATTTAAAGGAGGAGCAGGGTCTCGGGGAAGCAAAAGATATCCTGGGATGGAGAGCGGGGTGGGGGAACACAAAGAGAATCACGCAGCTTCCAGGTTTTACCTTTAAATGCACGGAACCTGCTAAGGCTAGCAGGACAGAAAGCAAAGGAGAATTGGAAGGGACCCGGATAATTCCCGTCAGTGAGGATATGCAAAGAGAAAACCCAAAGGAGCACCCAAGACCTCCCCAGTCACCTGTCTTTCAGTCTCATCTGAGAGCCTGGCCCAAAATTCTTCAGCCCACAAGCAAGTGAACTGGGGAACCCCGGCTACCCCAGGATAACTGAATGCCAGTCAATTCTCTGCCCTTCCCCCTCCCCCCACTGAGTCAGCTGTGGAAAGTGGGCAGTGTAACCTCCCCCAGGTGGACAAGGCCCTCAGAGGGGAGCCTGCTCTTGCCTGTCAGCCCAGCCAGCCCTGAGGTAGGGAAAGGTGGGGGCGAGCAGTCATGGTAGGCCAAGGTGTGCCCCACAGCAGACACACGGCAAGCAAGCGGGGGGAAGTAAGGCCCAGGGCCAGCCTACTGGACCCACGAAGACAGCAAAACCTCCATCTCTCTCTGTCTGCTCCTCTGTGGGTGAAATCTAACAAGAAAGCAGGATGTTTGGGAGGGAGGTCACGGTGGGTAAATGAAGTATTCCAGATGGGGGACCCGCGCACATGGGGTAGATGCGGGGACAGTAATGAACGCGGCTGAGTCCTACTTCCAGGCTTCACTCTCTCGGTTCACTAACTTCTCGGGGCAACGTGGCCTGCGAACGCCACCATCGCCCCAATTACAGATGAGAAAACTGAGGTTTAGAGAGGTTAGATCCGGGGTCGCCCGATTCCTCTGCAAGGCAATTCCGAAGATGTCAAACAAACGTGCCCCAAGATCTTCGGTCCCCAAAATGTTTCCTTGAACATCACCTAACCCCCTCCCCCGCCTGCCCGGAAGAGCAGAGTCTGCAGAGGGGCCCACATCTGCAGGGTTGGGGCCTTACCTGGCAAGATAAGGATGTCCACCAGGGGCTTGCAGTGGTACAGCCCGGTGGCCATGACGCAGTCGGCCCACAGCCCCTTGGAGCCCAGTTCGTCCAGTTTGCGGCAGGTGGGGATGGTGTAGCCACAGGTCACCACCCAGTCATTGGTGGACGTGGTGACAATGATGCCGATCCAGCCCACGAAGCTCGTGACGAAGCCCACTACCTGTAAGCACGTGGCCACCATGGTGGCCACCCCGGGGGTCTCCGGCCTCGCCCCTCACTAACTGCTTGCTCCCGGGCTGGAAGCGCCCGCCCTGGTCTCCGCACCCGCGCCCGCGAGCCGCTGGCCGAGAGCGCCCGAGGGGCAGCAGGCCACCGGAGGCTGCGGACCCGGACCCGGACCCGGACCCGGACGGGACCGAGGGCGCGCAGGCTCCGCGGCGGCGACGGCGCTCCTCGAGGACAGCTGCGGCCGGCCTGCGCGCCCCCGCCCCCCTCTTTAAAGCCCGGGCCCCGCGGCGCGGCCAATGGGCGCGCGCCCGCCCGCCGGAGCCGCCCAATGGCCGGCCGGGCCCGAGGGGCGCGGGGGCCGCGGAGGGAAGGGGCTGGAAAGCCGGGCAGTGCGGTCCGGGTCCAGGACCGGAGAGGCCGGCTCGCTCCCTGCCGCCGGCTCTGGGCCCTCTTCTCCGCTGCCCGCTGCCCTGCCCGCTCCCCTCCCGCGCAGCTGCCCCGCGCCTCCGGGTGCCGCTGTGGCATGAGAGCGGCCCCCAGGGCAGGCGCGACCCCTCGGCAAACCGGGGTCCTCGCGGCAAGGAAATGACTCTTTGGGGCCGGAGGCGGTGGCGCGCACCTTTAACCCCAGCCTAGGAAGGGAGGCCGAGACTAGGAGTCGCTTGAGTCCTCGGGTTCGAGACCCGCCCCCGGCAACATAGGCCAGACCTAGTCTCAAAAAATAGCTGGAGTGGTGGCGCGCGCCTGTAATCCCAGCTACCTGGGAGGATGAGGCCGGGGATGGCCTGAGTCCGCGGGATCCCAGATCCGATTTGGGATCTGGACAACTCAGAACTGATCCCAGATCCCCAGGCAACATGGCGATACCTAGTCTCAAAAAAAAAAAAAAAAAAAAAAAAAGACTTTTCCAGTCAAGAAGTCTCCAGGGGCTGCGTGGCTACGGGAATGGGATGGCAGTAGCCACTTAAACTCCTCTCGCAGTGCCACACACTAAGAGAATGCATAGTGTTCCAGGGACTATGCCTCTAAAGTCTCAGAACAACCCTTTGTGGCAGGAATAGTTCGGTGGCATAACAGCTGATGAAGAAAGAGCCTGAGAGGTTAAGTGGCCCAGATCCACCACCCCAAGAGTCCATCTCACCCCTTCACTAGCAGTTGCTGGGAACCTATTGTGGGTTCCTGAACATCCCCACAGCACTGGAGTGTCCTATTTTGGCACATGATTCTGGCCCACAGCCAGTCGGTCACAGCCAGTTGGTCAGCATCAGTCCCAGAAGAACACCTCCAAGCCAGAGAGAAGGCTCTCAGCAAGGGAGGCATCCCCAACAAGCCCCCTCTCTCCTTGACTTCTAATAAGACCTTGCGAATGCATTTTGTTGTCATTTAAGTGAAGTCCTCCTTGAGACATATTTACATTGAACAGTTTTATTTCCCTTTGAAATCCTTCGATGCTTTCCCTCATCTCTGGTGATAGAGGGATAGAATATGGGATTAAGAAAAAAATAGAATTACGTCCAT
The DNA here is from genome assembly GCA_004024945.1 of Uropsilus gracilis. NCBI lineage: Eukaryota > Metazoa > Chordata > Mammalia > Eulipotyphla > Talpidae > Uropsilus > Uropsilus gracilis. Next base: position 8,345 of record PVHY01011834.1, read on the forward strand.
TCAAGAACTTAACAATCTGGCAACTCTATTCAGTGCCTGAGTTCTGAAACCTAGCTTTACAAATGGCTCTCTGAAGACTGTTTTTTCAGGGATCATTTCGTATTTTGTTGCAAATGCCACTTTATATGTATGACCTGTTAGTGACCTTGATCTTGATGAGTGCCTATTGGTTGAATTTTTATGATTAGACTATCGATTGCAAATTATATCTTATCTTATTGCCTTATTCTATCCCTCTGTCACCAGTCATGCGATAGAAGAAGGCTTTCAGCAAGCCCAAAACCTCCTGCCACACTCCTGGATCCCGATCATAGCTACTGAGTTTCCCCAGTTCTATGGTGCATATCAAAGCAAACCATCCTGTCCTCAAGGGAAGGACATTCTGACCTCAAGAAGACCCTACAGCAACTGAGCACACACAGAGAAAAGGCTCTGTAATTGGTGACAAAGTGTCAAGTTCAGGACCACAATAATCACCTCGTGACATTCAATCATCAGGTACAAGCACAAGCGCAAGCCAGACCACACTTAAAAGCCTGACTCTACCACTTACTGTAGGGACAAGTCACTCCTCTTTTCCAGGCAGCAGTTTTCTTATTTACAAACTGGAGATAAAGAATAATGCCTGCTTCATAGGTTTCTTGATGACAATCTGAGTCAACAAAACAATGACTGGTTTAAAGTACATGCTCGATAAACCTGGGCCACTGCTACAGTTTGGTGATTCAAAATTCACTTTGCACTCTAATGTATTTTCATGCATTTACCCAGGTTTGATTTATGGAAATGACTTTCTAGGAGGATGTTTCTTTCTTTGAGTGCATCATTGCTCTTGGGGGCATTTTGGTCCATTGGCTTGGATGCTTTCAGCTATCTCTTTATAAGAGAACAGTTTTTTATTAAGTACGATATAAAATCTAAAACCCAAGTAAAATCAATTCATTGAAGGAGCAGTTATAAAATCTGCACTTGTGATTCCATTTGCAATTGATAGTCTAACCATGAAAATTCAACCAACAGCCATTCATGTCACAATGTCAGGGTCACTAATGGATCATACACACAGCGTGGCATTTTATAAAGAAATACAGAAACAATCCCTAATGATATAGACTTCAGAGCACCATTGTAAAGCCAGAACTCAGACGCTGAATAGAGTTGTCAGATTGTCAGGCTCTTGAATGAACCCTCCCGCATTCATATGCCACCTTTACCCCTCAGGCTGTTGCTTAACCTACATGGCTCTGACTTCTTCCTCCACCAAGTGAGAACAGCAGATGTCCCCAGAGGGTGCGTGTGAGGATTAGGTGAGATGACTTATGTAAAGTGAATAGCTCAGTGCCCAGCACAGAAGGACACACAGACACAACAGCTGGTGCCAGCATATACAAATAAATGCACATCCACTGGAAATATTCGCTGCCTTTGAGCAATACTAAGGCTAAAATAATGCATTATTATTATTATTATCTAGCAGCAGGAGAGAAACTGTGAGATGTGTTTCCGAACAATTGTAAGATTCCAAACTAAACAAACACAGAGGGACAAAAGGCCACTCCTGAGAGACCAGAAAGCTGTACAGACATTTGAATGAGCTAGACATAAGTTGCTCTCTTTACTGGTGTCTACTGGGAAGGAGGTCAGGAGCTGTGGAAGCACAAGAATAGGGAGTCGAGTAAGCAGAGGTCATGAGCACCCTCTACTATCCATCAGTGGATGGTCTGGAGACCCAGAACCACAAGGATGCAGTCTTTTTACAAGACTCTAAGGCACACAAGTGCCTCCTACTGTCTCACCTGTGCTGCTTTTTTCTCAAATCTCCCAGATTTCTTGACAGTGACTCTATTCCCCAGGACCTCATTATGACTAGAATCTGATTTCCCATTAGTACAACTCAATAAACTGGTACTCCAGGCCCCCCACAGTCCTAAGCATCCACTTAGTTATGGGAGTGCATCTCTTAGTGTGTCTACTCACCCCAGGTTTTCCAAGTTAATTTTCTCTTAGAAAACTCAGTCATGTCATCTCATGATATTTGTCCATTAAAAAAAAAAAAAAAAGAACCAGAAGGTGAACACATTTCAGGAGTTCTGAACCTGAATCTGGCGGTCTTTCTATTAGTAAAGCGGGTCTTTTCTGTTTTACCTTGCTTCAAAGGGATTTGAAGCAAGATTATGGAGCCAGTCAATGTACTTAAGCCCTTACTTTGCTGAACAAAGGAAACAGCCTGGTTAACTACTCCTCTACCACTTATATCTAAAAATAGACAACCTAAAAATAGACAACCTAATTTGTGATTCAGTTAAAAGCTCATGCAGACAGCACTGGCAAATGTGTCTGTTGGCAAGCTTCAGATGCCACATTGAGAGCAAAACTTGGGCCAAAGGAATGGGCTTGTAGCGACCACTAGTGGTCACTTTTAATCATTGCATGATTGGTATCAAGTTTTCTGTGTGATGGAGCAGATGACTCATGAAAAGAGAACAAGCTTAACAGTACCTTCTCACAATCCAAATATGCGATCATTTGATTCAAATATAATGTACACTTTTTCTGTAAAAAAAATCTTCATGAAAGAATGCGTCTCCTTAGGAAAACAAACAAGAGCACATAAGATGTATATGAAATTATTCAAGTGAGACTATTTATTTAAAAATAATTTCCAGGTCGGGCATGGTGGCGAGTGCCTATAAACAGCAGTCTAGGAAGCCGCGGCCGAAACTGGAGATCTCGGTTTGAGTCCCACTTGGGGCAATGTAGCGCGACCTAGTTCCAAAAAAATAGCTGGGCATGGTGGCGCGTGCCTGTAATCCCAGCTACCTGGGAAGCTGAGGCTTGAGTCCCTGGTACTCCGAGCAACGTGAGCATGCGATTCCACGGGCATAAAATAGCGAGACCTAGTCTCAAAAGAAAAAATAAATAAATAAAAATAAAAAATAAAAATACTTCCCAAACTGGGCATGGTGGCGTGTACCTATAATCCCAGCTACCTGGGAGTCTAAGGCTAGGAATCACTTGAGTCCGCAGGTTCAAGACTACCCTGTGCAACATAAGGAGACCTAGTCTCTAAAAGAATAATAAATAAATAAACAAACAAATAAATAAATAAATAAATAAAAATACTTGTCATAACACCCCTTTTATATTTTTTCATTTTTAAACTTTCTTTTATTTTCTTACATATTATTTATTTTTGTTCAGTATTTGATTTCTCCTCTTAGGTGTAGTAACCATAAATCTCCCACAGCTACAGCATCCATGAGCAGTGACCATCCCTTTCTGACCCTTTTCTACCCCTCCCCTGCTGGATATGCCTCAGATCTATAGTTTTCCTTCAAGTTTTGTCTTTCTTCTGACTCGTAGTTCTCTTTCCCTATCGTCCTCCTGTAATTGAAACCATCCAATATTTCCCTTTTCCTTCTGACTTATTTCACTGAGTATAATCCCTTCCAGCTCCATCCAGGTTGTTGCAAATAGTTTATCCTTTTTGATCATTGGTAATTGTGTATATACCACATCTTCTTTTTTTAACAGGTACTTATTTTATTTCTCTGTAAGTAAACTCAGTTTGTCCCCAAGCCCCATTTTTTGTAGGCGAATCACCTTACTCTCTCTCTTTTTTTTTTTTTGATACTAGGTCTCCCTATTTTTGCCTGTGGAACCGCAGGCTTATGTTGCCCGGGACACCACGTAATCAAGCAATCCCCAGTCTCAGCTTCCCAGGTAGCTGGGATTACAGGCGCACACCACCACGCCCAGCTATTTTTTTGGAACTAGGTCTTGCTACGGGCCCCAGGCAGGACTCAACCGCGATCCCTAGCTCCGGCCACTTCATAGGCTGAAGCTTACAGGCACGAGCCACCGTGTCCAGCCTTACCTTACTCTTAAAAGATAACAGATATTCCTGTTTCCTCAGTCCTGTCCAGATTACATCAGTTTCTTTTAAGTAAATACACTCAAACCTTTCAGGATTTCCCTCCCTCTCCTAGTCCTTCTCTCTGCCCTTCTGAACGTGCATTCCCAGGTGCATCTGTACAAACACATTACATTTTTTTAAATTTATTAATTAAATCAGCTATTTATATATGTTCACATCTTTTTTTTAATTTTTTAATTTTATTTCTAAATTCTTATAAATGCTTACATAGGTAAATACAGTAAATGGCAACTGGCCTGCCTTTTCCTCATCCACTCTCCACCGCCTTGTGTTCAGTCTCCACTCTCATTGTTCTTTTTTGATTTATTGGTCCTTTGGTCTCTTTCTGTGGCTGTGTCCATTGGTCGGTTTGTCAGATGAGGGACTGTGTTCCAGGCCCATGGCACATTGTGCTTGATGGTTTGTAGTCCTTAGCTTTGTATTGGGCAGCCAGTCAGTCCATGTTCATTCCGGGTCAATCAGTGTCTTCTAGTTGCCGGTTCCAGTACGATCTCCTTGCCATTCCGCTATCTCTGAACTTCATTTCTCTGACCTCTGGCCTTGGGGATCCTTTCCCCCAGTCATTGTCAGTGAGGAGGTTTCTCGATGAGGGCAGGCATCCACTGATGGACCTTGCAGGTCACCTCCTCTCCGTCCGTTTGCAGATTTGCTGTATACCGCATCTTCTTGATCATTTGCCTTTTTATGGGCACTTAGGTTGTTTCCATACCTTGGCTATTGTAAATAGTGCTGCACTAAAACATAGGAGTGCAGGTTTCCATTTGAATTAGTGTTTTTGTATCCTTTGGGTAGATTCCTAGGAATGGAATCACTGGATCACATGGTAGATGCATTTTTAGAAATCTGAGTGTTCTCCACACAGCTTTCCGTGGTGGCTGTACCAGTTTGCATTCCCACCAGCAGTGTAAAAGTGCTCCTTTTTCTCCATGCCTCATCAGTATTTGTTGTGGTCAGTTTGTTTTTTTTTTTTTTTTAATATGGTTCATTCTTACTGGTGTAAGGTGGTATCTCATTGTGGTTTTGATTTGCATTTCCCTGATTATAATTGAGGATGAGCATTTTCCCATATACCTTTTGACCATTTGCATTTCCTCTTTGGAGACGTGTCTTTTTAGCTCTTCCACCCATTTTTTGACTAGGTTCTTTGTTTTTGTTAAGTTGGCAAACTCTTTCTTAGCTCTTTGATAGCAGTCCCTTATCAGTTGTATGGAGTACAAGTATTTTCTCCTAAATAGTAGGGGATTGCTTCATTTTGGTTATTCCCTCTTTTACTGTACAGAAACTTTTTAATTTGATGTAGTCCCAACTGTTTATCTTTTCCTTGTTTTATTTGCTTCTGGAGACATGTCCTCAGAGATGTTTCTGAGGTAACACTCCTTTACAAAAAAAAATACCTCTGACAGGTTTTAATGATCAGTAATACAAAAATTTTGTACATATTTGTAAAAAGGGTATTATAAATTCGTAGTGTAAACAAATGTATCAAGCATAGACTTTATAAATAGAAATGAGCCAGGCACGGTGGTGCATGACTGTAAGCAACAGCTTATGGAGTCGTGGCTGGGACTGGGGATCGCGGTTCCAGACCCGCCCGGAGCAACATAGCGAGACCTAGCTCAAAAAATACCTGGGCGTGGTGGCGTGTGCCTGTAATCCCAGCTACCTGGGAAGCTGAGGCTGGGGATCACTTGAGTCTGTGGTACCCTGGGCAACGTGAGCCTGTGGTTCCACCGGCAAAAATAGCAAGACCTACTCTCAAAATAAAATAAAATAAAAATAAAAATAAAAATGATCTGTGAATTTTTGGGTTTTGTTTCTTTTATTGGTCACTGGAACCTGTGTGTAGCACAGTATCTGGCAAATATAAAGTACTTAATACTTAACTGAATGCAACTGAATTGAAAGGTCACAATAGAGAGGTCATCTCAGGTTATACACTGATGTAGCGTGTGTGTGTGTGTGTGTGTGTGTGTAATCAATAATAAAATTAAGAGAGCAAATCTGTAAACCTCCAGGTTTTGCTAGGATGGTGTCTTAGTCCTCCTGCTGCTATAACCATGCACTGCGGGGCTTAGAAGTGGCAGAAGCCTGTTCTCACAGCTGAGAGACTGCATGGAGGCAGAATCGTGAAGTCGGTGTTTGGCGAGATCCTACTCTGCCTCTCAGACAGCTTCATCTGACTGTCCTCACCTGGCGGAAGGGACAGAGAACTCCCTGGGGCACTAATCCCATTCCTGAAGGCAGAGTCCTCGTGGCCTAATCACCTCCCAAGGCTTCACTCCAAGCAACTACAGCAGAGATAGGTGGCGCTTTAGGAATGTTAAAGGAATGCAAATACTCTGCCCAGAGCAGATCGAAATCTGAAGACAAATGCAGAAATGTAGACAAATCAGGAGGTGGGGGTTAGAACCAGTCTGGAGTAAACTTCTGCTCTTTGCTTTCTACCTGCAGACGTTGGCAAGGTGGAACATTCTCCAATAAAATGTCCACTCTCAAGCAGGAGGGTCTCTGATTACGTCAAGATGCTGGGCTCCGCCCAGATAACTCCAGTCAAGGAAGAGCAACTTCACTTCCTTCCCTGCAGAATTTCAAATTCAACCAGGAGGGGGCGCAACTGCCTTTGCGGGGTCCCAGGTTTGACCTTCATGTTCCAGCGATAATATCACTTCTTTAGAAACCAATGCCCCTCACAAATTTCCCCTCCTTCAGCTTGGGGATAAAGCAAAATAGTGAAAAGCTTGTTCAAGGAGGGTTAGGTTTCGGTCCTTTGCAGAATGTTTTCTCTGTCTTTGAGCATGGGCCGATTCCATTACATGCCAGTTGCTTAACCTTGGGGGGAAGTCTATTTACAATGAATGCCCTATTTCCCACCAGGAAAATGACATTTAAAAGTACAGTAGCTGTGAGATGAAATGCATTATTATGCAGAAATGCCGGAAGCTATGACTAGCACATAGTAGGTACTCAACAAATATTAACTGGTATATCAAAAATAGTTTATTGGGAATCTCTTTGAAACCAACATAGTCAACCCACATACTATCCAGCACTGAAATTCAAGTCAGTTGATGATCTTGTAGCAGTTGCGGGAAATTTTGAAAAGCATGCAAATGGCAGCTCTTCTCAAACCACAGGGTAACACCTAAGATAGTTCTAGTCAATCCCCTTTTTGCCATGAAGATTGACAATTAGATGTAATTCCTTTTTAATCTCTGCAATTGTAATATTTGTGTAACAAATAGTTTGGTCGCTGGAGGGCGCTCACCGCTTCTTACTAATGCTCCAGAAAGATGCTTCACCAGAAACACCGAGTGAACAATACAAAGTGCTAGTTAGACAGCTGATGCAACCCTTCTCAAGAGTGATTCAGCAACGTATGGCAACGGGATTTAAAATACATACAGTCTTTAAAATACATTCAGGCTGAAGTAAGCTTCAGCCTATGAAGCGGCCGGGGCCAGGAATCGCGGTTCGAGTCCCTCCTGGGGCCTGTAGCGAGACCTAAATTCCAAAAAAATAGCTGGGCGTGGTGACGCGCGCCTGTAATTCCAGCAACTTGGGAAGCTGAGGTTGGGGACTGCTTGAGTCTGTGGTACCCTGGGCAACGTGAGCCTGTGGTTCCACGGGCAAAATTAGCGAGACCTAATCTCAAAAAAAAAAAAAAAAAAAAAAAGAATAAATGATAATTTGTAAAATATGAATTTCAAAATACAAATGGTGAAATGTCATTTCAAAATGCCTGTACGGTTGGTTGGAGATTAGTTTTTAAAAATATATATCTGGAAAGTATACATAGAAATGTTAATAAGCAGTTCCTTTGAGTAGTGACATGGAGATTTTCTTCCTTCTTTGTTCTTTAGGCATTTTCCATTCGTGAACATGACACAATTTCAAAGTGAGGGGAAAAACTCATTTTATTTAAAAGATTGAAAGTTTTAGAGACAGTGTCCTACACCACAATAGTCCCAGAATGAAGGAGCCCGGTGACCTGCTCCACACACTTGCCCCACAAGAGGTCCTTGAAGGGCTCAGCCCAACTACCCGCCCCTCAGTTCTCCTGAGGCTCTGAGCAGCCTGGTCTGCTGTGGCCCAGGAGCACAGACCCTCACCCAGGAAAAGAGCATTGTTCCAGGAGAAAGATGAGAGCAGTGGTCTGACCATCAACCTGCAACTTGCAGTGAGAGGGGAGTTGGCATGATGAGAGGGGGATAGGGAGACACATGGGGAGCAGGGTGGCGGGAAAGGGGGATCTTATTGATGGGAGGGCCATACCTAAGGGGAACGATAACTATGCAGAGATATAAGAAAATAATAAAATAATTTTTTAATGTTTTGATACCCAGTATTATAAGGGTCCATAAGCATTACTCACATCCCTGGGCACATGTGACCGTCCTGATGATTATGCCCTCCGTGGGTGTCCTCTTCACCTTCAGGACATAGCTCAAACCCTCTGGGAGACACAATTCCAGTCCCTCCACTGTTCAGCCCCCTTCCCAAGCAAAGTCCATGAGGTAATGTACTTTCTGGCAGTTCAGTTCCTCCTGGAGAGACTTTCTCACCCCCCTGTGCTTTAACCCTGCCCTTCACCCTGCAGGAAATAACCTCCATGACCCAGTTGCTTTCTCATCTCCCTAAATTAGCCCAAAGGCCCAACAAGATGAGCCTCTCCTCCCTCGCCCTATGTGGTTTTGAAGAGTACTCAGAGCACCTTGTGTAATGCTTTTATTGAAGCATAAATTACTCGTAGCCTGTTTAATTCCAAATTTAATAGAATTGTTTTCTCAGTAAGCATCATGTTGCACTCAGTACTAACCTATGATGCTTCCTAGCAGTCAGCACATCCCCTCTCCAGCTTGTCTCCAAGTTCTGTCCTGCTCCCATGTGGAACATTTCTCCTTCTCCCTTCACCCAGGTTTTGCCCAGCGTAGGACTCATGCTTCCCCACCGCTCCAAAGAACCTAATCACTCTGCTTTGAGATGACCTGTTGAGGTGCCTGGGAGATTCTCCAAGGGCTACTATTCATTCCAGTAAGTTGTGTCTAGCATATCTATCTAGCCAGTGCCAGCAGGAATCGTCGTCATTTGAGCAAAGCTTCATCCCTTACAGCTTTCCCAACTAAGGTCTAGCTTTAATACATAAAACTTAGTGGTTTCAACCAAGTTCATTTTGAGGGGAAATTCTGGTTTAACATAATCCGTAGTCACCCCTTTTCTTGTCTCCCTTGCTATTCACACTCTTGTGTTCTCCAGTGTGGCTCCAAGGTGAGCCTGTATGAACAACAGTGCCTAAGAGAAGTGACACTGTATCACTTGCAAGGTCAGGTTATAGTAGGACTGGCTGAACAGGAGAGTGGTAAGCAAAATAACTAGGAAACCCAAAGCTCATTACCCCACAGACACATTAAAAAGCTGGAGCCAACTTTGCCAGTGCTCTGGAAAAGTCCTAGGTTGACAGTAAATAAGTCAGCACCCAACCAGGAAAAAGCTGCCTTCAAAATGACAGGAAAGTAGGGAGGCTATTTTCTCCCCTAGTTCCTCCCCGCCGTAGTGCAGCAGCAGCCGACTTCCAGCTGCCTCCTAAACAGGAGGGAATACAGCAGCCCTTACATGAAAATCATTAACTATTAACACCATTCATTTTTAGCTCCTCTCCTCTGCAACTTAGGTGGTCCAAGCAATGGCACTGCCAGTAAGAGACTCCAGGTGGACTAAGTCCTCAGATGCCTGCCCCAATGGATCACGAGTGAAAGCAATCCCTAGACTGGAGGTGAGCCTTTGGGAAATCAGACATGCAAGAGCAACTGTGTGCGCAAGGGAATTTAGAAAGCACCACACGCTCAGGCAAAATGCAGGCCCAGAAAAGACCTAAGGTCATAGGCTTGCACTTTTGTTTGACTCCTTGCAGCAGGGCAGGCCTGCCTTAGTGTTGAAAAAAGTACCCACTAGTACAAAGACTAGGAGTGGTTCCATTTTTTTTTACCTGGATTTTCATTTTTTGTAGATTTCTGTCAGTTTAATTCCTGCATTTAAGGACACCTATCAAAACATCTACTGAACATGAGCTAAAGGAACAGGCACTTCAGTAAAGAAATGGGCTATCACAGCCTCCAGCAATGAAAAGCAAAACAGTAAGCCTGGGTGGAGGTAAATCTGATTTCCAGAATTACCACATAATTATCAAATACTCAATTTTCAACCAAAAAACTCTCAAGGCACACAAAGAGACAGGATGTGTACTGAACTTCAAGGGAACAAAAGGAGAAAAAGTCAGTATTTATAGCCAAGAAAGTTAAGCTCATGCAGGATACGCTGATGGATTGAATCGATTTCATTGGCATTAAAAGATTTTATTTGGAATTTAATCCACAATCTATACGGTATTTACAAAGCATGAAAATGGAAAACAGCACAAAATACAATTGAGGTATAAGCTAAGAGCACAGTATGTCATGTTTCAATAAATATAATTCAAAATTTGTAAACTAAGTGACCAGATAGATGAGTCTTGTTTTATAGTAAAACCATATAAAATATTTATTTCACGTGAGGTAGAGGACAGTTTTGTGTGTCATGTAATGCAACCAACCACAGCAATTTTAACCATAAAACTGTACATCATTGGCAACATTTTAAATTGAATTATGGTCAATGTGGTCAATTATTTGTTTCAAGAGGCAGAACAGATATTTCACTTACTGCTCACTAGAAATTCAAAAATAATTTAATTTCAGAAATAATGGTAAGACTAATTGTGGGCCTAAAATTATCAGATAAACAATTCTAACAGGATGGTTAAAAGCAAATATAATTTTCCAAACTATAATTCCCCAGAATGTATCCTAGAGTTAACAATTCTTAATAGGACATGTTTTTCCTAGAACTACTTTAAAAGTATGCTGTGCTTTATTTTCAAGTGAGGTATCTATATTGAAGGAAAAAAAAATATTATAAATTTCTTTTACATTCAACTAACTTAATAGACTTTTGTTTCCTGGGCTGAATTTTTTTAATTTGTTTATACATGTGATCACTAATTCAAAAACAGTAGCACAGTAGCACTATATAAAAACACTTAATTCTATTACTAAAGAAACAAGCTCCAAATTGCATTATGTAGTTTAGAAGCCATTAAATGGAAGTTTTGCTTTTACTTTAAAAAAAAAAAAAGGGGTTGTCCTTTTAAACAAGATGCAATATAGAATATCCATACAACTTTCTTCCAGTAATGGAAATGCTTAAGTATCCTATACTAGGAAAAAAATGAGCTGTTTAAATTATTCAATCCCACAATGTAGTAAAACAGCAGTAACGTGTCCCTTATTGCTGACAGCTTCTATAAAAACTATTAACAAGTAGTTCCAAGCACTGAAGTAGATGTACTATTTATATTAATTTTTAATGTCCTGTAGACTAAATGTGTAAGAGCAAATAAAAATGAGGATTCTTCCCTACGTTATCAAAACAAATCTTTTCACTAAGAACAAAATTTTAGAAGTTGATCGAAAACCTCAGTGCCAGATGATTATAGGGAAATTCCTTGAACATGTCTTCTGGAGTGTCCTTATCGCTGTACTTTCCTTCAGAGAGAAGTCAGATATGCAATGAATTGGTTGCTATCACGACTTCTAAAATACACGGGTAACTTGCAAATATCATTGTACTTGGTCTATCTCACCTACTTTACTAACCGGCTTTTAATTCAATATATACGAATGATTTTATACCTACACTAGCAATATATTAAATATGTCATAAAATTAGTTTAAGAAGCATTAAAACATTCTAACTTTCAAGGATAAGGAATTTCAAGAAGAATATGCTTTACAAAACTAAAGCACAAGCCAAACTTACACTGTTGGGTCAAATTCATTCAGTGTTACCAGTTGCATTTGTAAAACTGGGATGGTTTTAGTTTCCAGTAAAAGCAGGTTAGAGCTTTCCTGCCTGTATAGATTTGGTACATTTTTCTCATAAAGTTTAGAGTAGGACACTATCAACACCCAAGTTAAATATCACCCATTACCTTTGAAAGCTAATACTCTAATCTCTTTTCTTCCTTCTAAAGACACTCTAGCACATTTGATAGGCCATACCTTTAATGCAGCTTTGTTAAAGTAAATATTTTTATATTTTTTTCCTAAAAGGAGTAAAATTACCAAATCTGAAGAAAAATCTGCTTGCCTAATGAATTGGTATGCAAAAACTAACACCAAAACAAACTTTTAAGTGAGCAACCAACACACAAAATGAGCATGCAAATAGAAGAATAAGTTTATATGGATATTTTAGCAGAGGTCACTTTTTTAAAGAATTACAAAATCTATATATTTCCAAGCTATATGATGCAATTTAACTTAAAATTACTTTTAACTAGAGTAGGTATATTTACAGTTGACTAAAAAACTATTTCCAGGAAGCTAGACAGAAACCTATGGCACATCAATATATCCTCTGGAAAACAAAGACTATACAATTTTATGTGGCAAGTTTTCATTATAGGAAGGAGTAGGAAAAAATATTCCTTTACTCAAATTAAGAGTTTATGATAATTTAAAGGTACTTAAACACTACTTGGAATTTTAAAATAACATATTTCAAGGTTTAAGTAATTTAGTTTAAGGTTTGGGTTGAAACTTAAGTTCAAGTAATTAAAAAAATAAAAAGAATTAGAAAAATAAAAGAAACTAAAGGGGCTTGAGTTTGTCTCCCCAAAAACCTTAGCATGACACAACTAATGTACAACCCCAATGGAACTATCCATAAAATGTCTTTGATTTTTCTTACTCCAGCTCTAAATTAAAGGTATTAGGAAGGTACATCATTTTCACATTTGTTCCTCCCTGAGGAAATTCCAATAATAAGCAAATTTCAGGGTAAAACTTAAAATAGAAAATACACATTTTAATCATACTCTACCAAAGGGAAAAAAGTATATTTTGGGAAGTACAAACTGTATTAGCATATTTAAGTACCATTTTAGCAGAACATAAAAATAAAAGTCAAATAACAACCTACAGATTTTTTTTTTTTTGAAGTTCCGAACCATTGGACTATCTACCTTCTATGCTAGGACTAGTGTATCATATCTTAATCCTAACAATTTTTTTTCACGCCAAAAAGGTAATGTGCCAGAGCAATAACGAGGTCTCAAGAAGGCACATCTCACACAATGACATGAATACCCAATCATCACACTTATGAATCAGAAAAGGATCACAAATTTATTTTAAAAATAAATTTAGTTCTCAAGTCATTTCATACAGTACCTTCTGTGAGAACATGAGAAACAAAAACTCATGGGATAATAACGTCAATTAATGGTAGCTTCAGAAAACTTTCTTTAAAAAAAAATCACATACCCAAGATTTTACCTAATATCTTTTAAGCTGAGAATTAACCTGAAATTTACCATGAATTTACCATGGTACTTAATGATAGAATTTTCTGTGCAAAAAAAGAAAAGTGCAGAAGACATCCCACCCCCAAACTATGGAATTCCTTTGTCTTCTAAGAAATATGTAAAAAACATTTAGTAGCAGAAAACTAAACTTCCCCATTGGTCTATCATATACTATCAGCTGACTGTAAATTCCTGATTTTGATTTTAATTGTAATTGAAAATGGTCCCAATCGTGCAAATTTTGATAAGACTTAACATTTAAACATACAAAAGTTCAAAATAACCGTCAAGGTGTTTAATATTTTACAATTTAAAGGAAAAAAAGCCATTAAGGAAAACAAAATCCATTATATAAATTTCAGTAAGACCATAACTACATATAAAAACTGTACAGGAGCATTACGGATTGTATAGAAACTGATATACATCAATGGTTATCAGTTTATCTCAAAACATCAATATTATCACACCGATATTAACAACATAAACAAAAATTCAGAAATTACATTTCATCCCCTCCTCTGAAATTGCTGCATTAAAATTTTCTAAATATTACCACATTAAAACTGAAAAACAAATTCTAACTACTCTGTGTGTTTAGCAGCAGTGTATAATAAAGCATGTCATCTTTCCCCATTTTGCCTCTGGGTGTGCTATAACCTCATCACCAAAATTCCTCCTTTGACAAAATGTCTCTTAGGAGACATTTAAAGAGAACTGTAAAAACACAATCTATAATCTGAACAAAACAAAAGCAAATTTTGTATATAACTATGTATATAATGACTATACTACCAATTTAGAAAGGAAACTGTATTAATAAAAAAAATGGAGATTTAACTCCTTGAGTGGCTTTATATATTTGAAATACCACTATCTCTAAAACTATGACTGAAATATGAATAAAACTGACCACAACTAGTTCCATCACATAATGCAGCTTTTAAAAAGTATAGAACTGTTGAATTTACATTAAAAATATAGGCAATTATCTACTAGTTGGAACCACAGAATATTGTTATTAAGCTGGTTGAAAAAAAAGTACAAAGAAACATACATTTTCATTTACATTTGGAAAATGTAAAAATTTATGTACTAATATATAATTTTTTCACTTTCTCTCTGATCTACAAGTGGGTAGAATGCCTAGTTATTTTCATGCAGATATAACTGTTCAGAATTCAATTACCAAGGAAAATATACAAACAAAAAAAAATTGGGGGAATATACATAGGAATCTCTTGGAGTTTCTATTCTTTAGCAGCCTTTGATGATTTCAAAATTTGTAGCTTTAGCTCTTTTATCATCATCTCTAACTTCTGTCTTGCCTCCCGTTCCTGTCTGAGCTCATCTTGGAGTTCTTGTCTGTCAGCCTCAGCATGGTCCAATCTCTGTCTCAGTTCAGCCAACTGTGAGATTTAAAACAATTCCATCAGTTTTCATTCAGGTTGAGTTTTTCATTTACTCCTCACACCTAACAAAGAATTCTTTTCAAATCACTTTTCAGAAAATGAACTCTACTGTGCATATTATAATTTCTTGAATATCAAAAATTATTAACCAGACATTTGACATGACATTAAACTCAGGGAAAAACAGGAAGAGAATTAAGCACCTCAAGAGAGCACTGGCATTAAGCCCTGCACTTTAATGCACATCACCACAGCCTGCCCATGTTTGTTATTTGTTACTCTTTCTGAAGTTGGCTGTATCTAATGAGCTTTTGCTCCAGTGCTTCTGAACACAGTAGGTAACAGGTCATGTCTGTTAATTTGAAAAGCTTATGCACTACATAAAAATAGCCTGATATGAGATGTTTCGATAGTTAAAGATTAACAATTTAGGCAATTCAAGCACAAAACTCAGGAAAAGTTGTAAGTAATGAAGCAATCAAGGGGAATTTAAAAAAAGCACTGAGACAATATAACATAAAGTCGCAATTTTAAAAATCACCTGTTTTGACCTAAATGCCTGAAAACAGATGAGTGGATGAAAATAGATAAGTGGATATGATATGAATGCAATGGAATATTACTCAACAATCAAAAAAAAAAAAAAGATAAGCTCATGCCAGTTACAGCAACATGGAGCTGGAAGGGATTATGATCAGTAAAATAAGTGAGAAAGAAAAAGTATCAAATGGTCTCTTATAGAAGGAATATAGGGAAACCTAATAAAAGATCAAAAACACAACTAGTAGGCAAATTATAGATCCGAGTAATACAACAGGGCAGGGGGAGGCAGAGAGGTCAAAAGAGGAGGGAAGTGCACAAAGAACTCTGGTAACAACTCATGAGTGGGAGATTTACAGGGTTTACATCAGAAGGGAAAATTAAATACTATACAAAAATGAACGCTAATCTAAGAAAGTAACAAAAAGAAGAAATTATGTTCTGAAATCTCGCCTAATGAAACGTTTGACAGAAAGCAATTTCTGTAACACAAAAGGCTACAGCTTCAATTTCCATGTTTAATGGCAACATTAGACAAACCAAGTAATTCTTACCTGTGCTGCATATTCAGCCTCTTTGTCTTTTTCTAAATTTGAGTCACAGGTACATTTTTGCTTCATCACCTGCTCTAACTTTTTCTCTAGGTCTTTCTGTTCAACATAAAATTCTTCCATTCTTTGAGTGTGTTCATTCTGTAAAGATTCAAGTTCTTTCTGTAAATTCTGCTGTTCTTCAGTGAGTTCTTTCATAGCTTTTGAACTACTCAACATTTCAACTTCCTGTAAAGAACCACAAAACAATTTTTGTCTTCTTTCCATCATGTTAAAAATCCCATTCAGAAAATGCTCAACACCTCACTAATTAGGGAAATGCACATCAAAACCACAATGAAGTATCACCTCACACCTGTGAAATGAGTCGTATCAAAAAGACCAGAAACAATGTGATGGCAAAAGTGCAGAGAAAAAAGAACTCTCATTCCTTGTTGCTAAAATGTAAATTTGGGCCAGAGATCGTGGTTTGATCCTGCCGGGGAGCAGGTAGCGAGACTTAAGTCCAAAAAAATATAGCTGGGCGTGGTGGAGCATGCCTGTAATCCCAGCTACCTGGGAAGCTGAGGCTGGGAATTGCTTGAGTCTGTGGTACCCCGGGCAACATGAGCCTGCGCGGTTCCACAGGCAAAAATAGCAAGACCTAGTCTCAAAAAAAAAAAAAGTAAATTTGTGCAATCTCTATAAGAAATGGTATGAAAATTCTTAGTTTTAAAATAGAAGTAACTGACCCAGTAACACCACTTTTAGGTTATCAAAATATGAAATCACTGATTCAAAAAGATATATGCACTCCTACATTCACATCATCATTCACAAAAGCCAACACAGAGAAATAATCTAAATGTCCATGAACAGACAACTGGATACAGAAGTTATGTTACGTAACTCAATGGACTTCTACTCAACTAACGAAAAAGATGAAATCTTGCTTTAGCAAAAACACAGATGAGGCCTGGCACGGTGGCTCGTGCTTGTAAGCTTCAGCCTATGAAGCGGTCGGGGCTAGGGATCGCGGTTCGAGTCCCGCCTGGGGCCCGTAGCGAGACCTAGTTCCAAAAAAAAAAATAGCTGGGCGTGGTGGCACGCACCTGTCATCCCAGCTACCTGGGAAGCTGAGGCTGGGGATTGTTGAGTCTGCGGTACCCCAGGCAACGAGATCCTGCGGTTCCACAGGCAAAAATTGCAAGACCTAGTCTCAAAAAAAAAAAAAAAAAAAAAAACACAGATGAATTTGAGGTGTTTGTGCTAAGCCTAAAAAGACTATTTTTGGACAAATTCCTCATCCATAGAATATAAATAAACAAAGCAAGAAAACAAATCACAACAAAATTAATTCTTACCCTCCGAAAAATGTGGTGGGTAGCAGAAGGGAAGGGGAAGGAGACATGGCAGGAAAGACAGGGATCAATTTGATAGTGGAGGTGGCACTAGAACTTTGGTGTGAATTCAGTGAGACATACATGTATAAAGTGGTGTGAAGTTGTTCTCCCAGAATTTACATAGTATTATAAACCAATGGTAAACCAATACAATTTTATTTTTAAAAAATGTCAATTTGGGTAAAAAGGGTTCAAATTATCTAAATTTCAGCTGTCATTATCAATTATCTTAAAATTAATTTGAAAAAATTTTCTCTAAAACATTTAAAGTAAATTAAAATTGTTTATCAGTATAAAACTCTAAACAACCAAGTACATTTGCAGCATCTCATCTTAACTTTTAAAAATATGCAAAAGCATCTTGTCATAATACTATTTAGTTGATAGAAATTTTACCATCTGAAGTTGTTGCTTCTTCTGTAAAATAGAATTCAGTTTTTCCTGTTGTTTTACATAAGTTTTCATTACTTCTTCCATGATTTTTCCCTTATCATCCTCACAAATGACATCTTTGACAAAAAGCGGAGATGAAGTTACAGCATCATGACCAATTCCCATCTTGCTTGTGTCTCTGGCTAAGTTGTACGTGATAGATTCAGGTTTCTTTTTACTTGTAGAATTATTTGAGATTGATGGCTCTGTGAGAGGCAAAAATGAAGTAACAAAGTCTAAATATCACTGCTAAAAGGTCACTAGAACAATTCATAAATTAAAACATTTACAAACAAAATAAAATACTTACGACTAAATTTAACAAAAGTAGCATAAAACTTGCCACAAACAAAAACTACAAAATAGCAATAGAAAACAAACAAACAAACAAAAAAAAAAACCAATGGAAAAGTAGCCTAATGTTCACATATTGAAAAGTTTTATACTGTTAAGATGTATTATAAACTGATGGTAGTGACAACCCCAAGTCCCTAAAATGAAATCCTACCTACATTGGTAGGAGTATTATGAGGTTAGGTCTTTGGGAGGTATTTATGTCATGAGGATAACGACATAATGAGGTGTATCTCTTATCAAAGAGACCCAAGAATGCTCTCTTGCCTTTCTGCCAAGTGAGAACACAATGAGAAAATTGCCATCTGTGCACAGGCCCGTGCCAGACAACCAAACTGTTGGTACCTTGATCTTGGATTTCCTAGCCTGCAAAACTATGGGAAATATATGTATATGATATAAGCCATTTAGTCTATGATATTTTTGTTATAGCAACCCAAACTAAGATAGATGGTATGAATGCCCAGGTTGATCTACTTTTTCAATGCTAAGGTTGTAGCAGAAATTTACAAGCTGCAGTTAAAATACATGTAAAAATGCAGGGAATTCAAAATAGTCAAAACAATCTCAAAAAAGAAGTTGGAGTATTCACAATTTCCAATTTCAAAGTATATAACAAACTACAGGATTTAAGATTGTGTTTAAAGACTGAATTCAGAAAAAATAAAATTTATACTTTATGGGCAAGTGGTTTCCAACAAGGATGCCAAGACATTTCAATCTGAAGAAAATAATCTTTTCAATAAATAGTGTTGAGAAAACTGTACCTACATACAAGGAACAAGGCTGAACCTCATTTACTCAAAATGACTTAAAAGACCAAATGTTACAGCTAACATCCTTAAATGTAAATCTTTGTGACCTTGACTTAGGTAATAGTTTCTTAGGCATGAAATGTAATGCAAGTAAGTGAAGAAAAGTCACCAAATTGCATTTCATCAGACTTGAAGACTTGTGCTTTAAAAGACACTAAAGGCGAAAATAAAAGACAAGTGACAGAAAGGCAAATCTCGTATTTGACAACAGTCTCACACTCAGAATATGTAAAGAACTGCTATTACTCAATAGTAAGAGACAACCCACTTTGTAGAAGGACATAAAATAAACATTCCTCTAATACAAATCTGTAGTGTCCCTTAAAAACAAGACATTCAACACCACTATTCATTAGACAACTTTAAATCAAAACCCATAAGGTACATATATTTAACAACCACTAAGATGATCATCTTTAAAAACAGACAATAACAAGTGTTGACAAAGATGTACAAAAACTGGAATTTTTCATAGATACTGGTAGCACTGGAAATGTTAGAAGTGCTTTAGAAAACAGTTGATAATCCCTCAAGATGGAAAACACAGAATCAACCTATGACTTAGCAATTCCCTTCCTAAATATTTATCTAAGAAAAATATTTAACCCCACATTAAAACCTGTACATAGGCCAGGCACGGTGGTGCATGCCTGTAAGCAGCAGTTCTAGGAAGCCGCCGCCAAAACCAGGGATCGCAGTTCAAGTGCCGCTCAGGGCAACCGGGGCAACATAGCGAGACCTAGTTCCCAAAAAATAGCTGGGTGTGGTGGCACGTGCCTATAATCCTAGCTACCTGGGAAGCTGAGACTGGGGATTGCTTGAGTCTGTGGTACCTCGAGCAATGTGAGCCTGCAGTTCCACGGGCAAAAATAGCAAGACCTAGTCTCAAAAATATTTAAAAAATAAAAAAAAACTTGTACATAAATATTTGTTTATGTTCATTATTCATAGTGACCAAAAAATGAACACAATCCAAATACCCACCAGACAGGTAAATAAAATATGGCCTAAGCAACTGTAAAATATAACATTAAACCATAAAAAGGAAGTATTAACAAATGCTACAACATGATTGAGAATATGCTGTGTCCAATGAAAAATGCCAAACACAAGGTCACACAATGCATGAGTTCCTTTAGAGGAAATTTCCAGAATAGGCAAATCCATAAACACAGAAAATAGTGGTTGACAGTGACTGAGGAAAGGGACACTCTTTAAAAAGTAGTAATGCAGACTGGGGTTTCTTTCTGAGTCAGTGAAAATATTCTACAATTAAGTAGTTGCAATCATTGCACAACTCTTTGAATTTATTAAAAACTAATGAATTACAAACTGTAAAAGGGTAAATTTTATGGTACATAAATTACATCAATAATTTTTAAGTCACTAGAATTTGGGATATATAATAAATGCAAATAGGCATAATGTTAATTACTCAGTACTCACCATACTTAAATTCAAAGAAAACTGATCTTTAAAACTATCTCAAAATTAAAGTACAGAAAATCACCAAATTGTCTCCTCACTGTGAAAAGCCAAATGACAAGAGAGCACTGTCACTCTTCTGAGGCAGCTGTCACCATTCTAAGCTGTGCGCAAAGCTCTGCTGCACTACGGAGGGTAATACAGACAGCACTTGGGCAGACACGTCCCGTTGGGCCCACAGCACTTTAAAAGGCACGGTGACTAGGCAGCTTGTTTTTAGACATGCAGCGAGCATTTCACATTTACACCATCTGCCCTTCTACTGTCATGAATTTCCAGTCCCTACTTATTTCATGCCTACATTTCCCTAATTTCTATACCTAACTGCTCTTACATTTACTTGTTAGCAATACTAGTTAAATGATTTCCCAGTTGATGGCAAATTAGAAAGACCTACTTAAAAAAATCTGACAACAAAAAGGCAGGAGGAGGTTATGAGGAGGAGTGTGGGAAATCATGCAAAAATCACTTGCAATATGCAGCTATGTAGTCTACATATCAATCTTGTCAGTCTCCATGGCTATTCCTATTCTAGAGAAGTATAGCGGTTGAGATTCAAAGCAATTTGAATTTGAAATTTTGAAAGGTGGTACTTTTCAGGTAAAAATTACCAATTATCTAGAAATGTCTCTTAAATAGAAACCCTCTGGCAATACTGAATGTGTTTATTAGATATTTCATGTTTAAAAGATAATTTTTGAATACTTACCTAAACGGCTACATATTTCTCTATTTGTTTTTAAATCCATTTTCTCCTGTTCCTCAAGAGAGACATCTGGATAAGATGTCTGTTTTTGATGTTTTCCACTACTGTGAGGCTTCTCTAACTGCCGTGGTACAGGTCTACTTGCCTCTGTCTTTGTGACCTCTTTAGATTGGGATACAGCAGAAGTGAGTGACACATTCGGGGCAACCACCTTATCACACATGTATAAGTAGTAGCTAAAAAGAAAGAAAGGCAAAATAAGACACATCATCAACTTAGGCAAAAAGAAAAATGTTTTTACCAAAACCAACAATCTAACAACTCAGAAAATAAGAGTCACAGAAAAGAATTCCAGAAAAATTTCAATACTTCAAGCAGTAAGAGCAAAGTTATGAAGGATTTGTGTTATTTTACCAAAAGTAATTTCTAAGCACCAAAAAAAAAAAAAAAAAAAAAAAACAATGCAAGAACTAAAAGCATGGAAGCTGTTTACAGAACTGCTGAACAACTCTGAGCAGATGAGGTCTATGCCAGAAAGAAATAAGGCCATGTGCCACTGTGGAGGACAGTCTCCTAGCCCGCCACCTCGTGCTCTGCTATGGTGAGGCTGATTTGGCCCCTGCTGCAGGGCCAGCTCCTGAATCACCACAGGTTCTATGAGGTGCTCCCAGGGTTCTTTTTAGAAATGGAGACAAGAACACATGCTCTGAATGTTGTCCAGCTGCTGCAGAATCCTTTTATTAAACCCCCACCAAGCAAGCATCCTAAAATACTTAGTACTTCCTACTCATTTAATAAATTGCGCAAAACTAAGATTGAAGGAGGAAATATCAACTGTTCTCAAATCTCACATAAAATTGTTCAAATTACCTAAGACTCATGGAATAAATTTGAGTTAGATGTTTAAGTATCTAACTTAAGTACCAGATTACTAAGTAAAGCTGTATAATCTTTAGCCAAAAGATGCAAATATTTAACTGATATAACACTTCACTAAAGTCTATTCAGGACTATTCATTATTAGACTTCATTCAAGTTTCATTTTCTTTCTGCAGGATATTATAATGTTCCTATTTACCAATACCATGAATTCTAAAGAATGAGTGGGTTTACTATTGCCCAAAGACTTACTTCAAATGCAACAGGAACTGTATGAATGTAAAAAGAATTAAAGACTCATGATCATTATGCCAGGGAAAATGTATAAAGTATCAATAAAAATCTAAGACTCAATATGTGGTTTATAATCTCAATATATTTGTATTGAAAATATTTTAACTTGATTTTAAGGGATGTGGTTAGTATGAAAGTATCGTACATTCATTTTAAAATTTTCTTAATAGGAAAGTTAAATAAATAAGTAAATAAATAAACAAATAAATAAATTAAATTATCTTAATAGAAAAATTGCACACCAAACTCTTGAAGAGTTGGCTTAACTCTTGAAGAAGAAAATTAAAGAAAAACTTCCAGTTTTCTACTTTGGGGCAAAAAGAAATGATCTATTTCTAGAACAAATATAGAAACACCATGAAAAGTTTTCCCAAATACTCAACACAATTTACAATTTCCGACTCCTTGATCCTTTTTCTAGTCAGTGGTTCCACAGTTCTACTCTACTCAAAGTCAAGAATAATGCTTGACATGTAACCAATCAACAAATAAAGCAAATAATCAACTCACCTGGGGTGTAAAAATGAATGTGTTTGAGAAATATGGTCACCTTCCTGCTTTATAACTGGATACCAAGATGGCAAATCCATTCCTGATGGTGTATCAACCTAAAGAAAAATGCAGATGGGGGAAGTTTACTAAAGGAAGATGTCAACTTGATAGGACAGCAAGGTGCCTCTGGAGGTCCCTGAATATTAAAGAAGTTACTTA
Organism: Uropsilus gracilis; assembly: GCA_004024945.1. NCBI lineage: Eukaryota > Metazoa > Chordata > Mammalia > Eulipotyphla > Talpidae > Uropsilus > Uropsilus gracilis. The sequence goes on from PVHY01011834.1 coordinate 31,246, forward strand.
TATTCTCAAGGGCAGTCAGTCTTCCCTTAAATAAGCGCTATGTCTAGTCACTTAAAACTCAAGAGAGACTGCTACATTATACCATCACAAAAAGTTTCAGTATGCTTACTAATATGGATAATCAGATATTATTTCAACAAATTTCATACAGTTCTGATTCTTCTTGCTGCTATAAGTTATTAGCATATTAGGTGTCATTCTATAGCAAAAAATGCTTTTTTTTTTTTTTTAAGACTAGGTCTTGCTATTTTTGCCCAGGGAACCGCAGGCTCACATTGCCAAGGGTACCACAGACTCAAGCGATCCCCAGGTCTCAGCTTCCCAGGTAGCTGGGATTACAGGTGTGTGCCATCACGTCCAGCTATTTTTTTTAGAACTAGGTCTCGCTATGTGCCCCCAGCAGGACTCAAACCACGATCCCTGGCCCCGGCGATCGCTTCCTAGGCTGCTGCTTACAGGCATGCGCCACCATGCCAAGCAATAAATACTTTTTTTTAACGCTTATCAGTAAACCAAATTCCCTTACAAATATAAAAACCTTATTTTAACCCTGAAGGATGAAGTACACCTCAGATATAGGAAAAGAAGACGGTAACTGGCTATTTAAAGTGTATTTAACTTATAATAACTTTATACAAACAAGGATACAATACATATTTGTTATTTCTAACACATCACTAAGTACATGTTGTGTATATAACACATCCTTGTTGAGTCAAACAAATACCTCATTCAAATGGGTATCTTCATCACCGCAACTGCAGATTAGAAAACTGAAGTTCAGGGGTGGGCATGGTGGCGCGTGTCTGTAAGCAGCAGCCTAGGAAGCTGCAATGGGGACCAGGGATCATGGTTCAAGTCCAGCCCAGGCAACACAGCAAGACCTAGTTCCAAAAAAATAGCTAGGCATAGTGGCACACACCTATAATCCCAGCTCCTGGGAAGCTGAGGCTGGGGACTGCTGAGTAGTCTGTGGTACCCCAGGCAACGTGAGCCTGCAGTTCCACAGGCAAAAATAGCAAGACCCAGGTCTCAAAAAAATAATAATAAAGAAAAAAGAAAACTGAAGTTCAGAAACAGAGAATGAAAAAGATAATCTGCAGTTTCCAAATTCTCCCTTAATCTGATTTGCTTTATATTTTGCATCCTCTCCCACATAATTCACATTTCAGATAGCTCTCTGCATTTTTGGCAAGAGTATCTCAAAATGGGCGTAAGACTCACTGGTAGAGGGGGCAAAGAAAGGAAAGGAGGTATGGTTCAAGTTCGCAACAGAGAAGAACAGACAAATCCAGTATGAGGGAAAACAGAACTGGGAATGAGATAAAGTAGGAATGAGACAAAAAGAGTTAAATGTTATTCTACGAGGCTCCACTTCCTTCTGCAATGAGGTAAAAGGAGTGTGGGGGATGACAACCTCATCCAGTAATGCAGACAGTACACTTTGGGGACTGCCACTAAATAAAATACCAAAAAGTTAGAAAAACATCCAAAATTGCAATTCAGATCCAAGAAACTAAGTAAATGGAATGAAAACAGATCTTTCAATATTAAGCAGTTGTGATAAAAGCAAAATCAATTCAAACACTGCCAGTGGTGTGATTAGGGAGATTCTGATAATAATGGAGGAAATCAATGAGGGTGAAGAAACTCAGGAGATGTGACAAATATCCCAGTGTGTTCCCACAAAACTTGTGAAAATGGTAAAGAAACAGTTCTTGAAGCATACAATAAATAATTTGATCAGTCAGGAGATGGTTTAAGATGAACAAAGTCAAAAACAAAACTACAGTGACATATTAGTGGAAAATCATATTTTTGTTAGAAATTATTAGGCAAGGACTAAAAATTGTTAGGCAACAGTAACAGTACCACAAGATTATAGAGAAGAGCATATTACTTTTAATGGATTTAAGAGTTGGATATTCAGTGAAGCCGTCTAGACGCTATATAGAGTAGAACTTTCATAAACCTGCAAAATCTTGATCAAGTATCAAATATTCTAAAGATGTTCAGAATCTGGGACAAATTCAACTGCCTATTTACAAAATAAACCAATCATTTGTTTACATAGCTTCTCAGCCTACAGTTTAGTTCTACTAGTAAATGAAAAAAGGAACTGACTACTAGCAACAGAAAACTAAGTAACAGATGCTAGGTGAAAGATGAAGATGACAGCCTAAGGAAAGAAAAAAATTACAAAATGAAAAACAAAAATTGATTCAAAAAGCAACATAATTTGAGGGCTTTAACATAAGTCAGAGTAAGTAATTTAATATATCTCAACTGTCCCCTATTTCTTATCACAATAGAGTATAGCAATTAATTTTTAAGAAGTCTTGCATCAACATGACATAATTAAATTGTTTTCTGTATTTATGCCATATACAAATATGCTACTTAAGGAGACTGAAAACTAAGCCATTTTAGAATCCATGAGAAAGATCATCTTTTTTAAAAGTGCTTTAAAGTGTAACTTCATGTTCTAAGTAAATTCACTTACAAAATTCCTTTTTCACCTAAACACTGTATGCTCAAAGAGGTATTAATGAGAATGGGTAAGCTCATGCTAACAAATCAATGACATAGATCAGCTTGAATTAAATGAGAATTTCTTTTCTAAAAGTCATTTATTAAACACATTACCCAGAAAGTAAGGAAAGCTCCACTTTGGCTTTAGGTCCGAAACAATTCTGGATACACTGCCCAATAAATCCCTTTTTTTTACATTCTATATTAAAATTACTAATATCAGTTTGCATGCTTAAGTTTTTCCTATTATGGCTATTTAGAATCTAAAATTTTCAGAATGGTAAATTCTAGACCTCTTTAACTAAAGACCTGGACTTGAAACCTCACTCTTTCATTACTATGTTCATTTTAAAATTTTACAGCTTGATTTGTATAAATTTTGTTTTTTCTTCCTACTGCAAACAGTGTATCTTTATGTATCTAAACTCTAGGTACCACTTTAAGCAACAGCTGGCTTATAAGCTAAATACAATGTATTTAAACTCATTTTTAGAATGTTACTGCCCTCATATTTCCCACCTACTCCATCAGGGACTAAGGGTTCTTAAGAACCTTTCCTCAAAGACCTTCTAGTGCAAAACCCTAGTCAATATCTGGAATTTTCCCTATTCAAAACCCTTGACTATGCTGTCCAGGCTCTGCTTGTGGTCAAGGACTGTCTTGCTTTCATTTGCATTTTCAGTACCTAGCACCAGGACTGGCTTCTGCTAGACCCAATAAATACTGGGATGAGTTCTGAATTAAGCTTAGTTTTTAACTGCCATTGCGGTTTTTTTCACAAGGTTACTCTGTTACCACAAAACTCACACACGGTCTTTATACTCTAGGGCACACCAAAGAACAGTCCCTATGATGTATTTTCTGAGGTCAGATCTAGAATATAAATGATAGGTGTGTGCACACTGCTAACTACGATAGAAAGTTGGGAGTTAATTTTTTCTAATATGCTGTGGTAAGTCATAAACACATTTATAACAAATTATCTTAACTGCATGTTAAAAACAATTTTGAAAAAGCACATATTATACAACATAACATTCACAAGCATGCCAGATTTTTTTGAGTTTGCATTTGTGCCAAGATATAAATGAGGTACTCAATAAAAGAATATAATTAAATGGCATCACATTTAATGCTACTACGATCAGGAATAAAAATAAGATACCATGGCATGAGTATCTATTGTCTATTACCATCCTAGCAATGTAGGCATAATATTCCCTTTGTGTATTTAAACAAAACAGAATGTGCTACAATATTTGACAAAGGAGAGAAATAGATGACTCAATACCGTAAGTTAGAGGCTTAACGTTTTAAATACTTTGATCGTCCAACTTTCCCACTATTATCTACCATAAAATGAATAGATTACAGCATCTTTATCTAAACCACCTAAGAAAAATCTCAGCTATACTATTTCATTCCAAATTCTAAGTCACAAAACAAATGTATCTATGTAAGCAAAATTCAAGCAACCCCAAAACACAGAGCAGAACTTATTTTAAATAAGTACAAATTAGGAAATGCCTTATGAGAGTTTTCTAAATTTTAACTAGGTTATATATACAAGGCCCTTTTATAATCAGATTTCCTAATAAAAGAAGCATTATGTTTAGTAATACAATGCTTATTAGTCTCACAGTGACAATTTAGAGGTTGATATTATTTACAAAAAAACAATAAGCATTTTTGTTACCACTTTCCAGATACAAAAGCAATTCAATCCACTCAGCACTATTCATATACAAATATTCCAATTTGGACCCAAAACTCAAAAAACCTTTAAATTCCCTAGACTTATATTCAACAATAAAACTGTACTTGTATGTGACACTGTAGTTTTTAATTGCCATTATCATATTGTACTATGATCGTTAAGTCTTTATGAGAAACACTGATGAACTGAAATCAAAACAAGGCTTCAAAACACTAGTGGAATTTCCAAAATCCACCTCAATCATAATTAAATCTTTTAAAATATGTGGGGAAACAATTTTAAAAGTGCTATAAAAAACAGATCAATTTCCACATAAAGGACTAGTGAGGCTGGTAGATTTAACTGTCTATACTAATGATGTACTTACACAAAAAATGAAATATGATGCATATTAAATACACACTGCACAAACTTGCTTTGTACAAACCCAACGTAAATCAATCAACAAACTACATGACTGAATATGTAATTCTGCCACAATTACTCATGTATGCAGAGTGAATATACCTGTCAGTCTTTTTTTACTGTGTATAAAAGTATAAGACAGTCCAGTGGTCAAGAAATGATTTCAGGACACAAGACACCTTACCAAACAGCTGCCAACAACACCTGAGAAACTGACTCCTTCAAGAAAGGATCAGGTTTCCTCAATACTTCAACCTGTTGTGAATGAGTGTTTCCACAAGTGAAACAGGAATAGTGTTACAAGGTAGCAAATAGCTACTTAAGCGAGTTTAAGGTTTAGTCTTGTGCCTTCCTTCCCTGCAATTATTACAATTAATCAATCAACCTAAGACAAAAACTAACTACACAATCCACCAACAAAGACCCTCTTCAGGAGTTTCAGCAGGGTCTGCTGCACTCATACACTAACCACCTCAAGAACCAGTTTCAGGCCTAAAACGCTTCAAAATGCTTCGAAGGCAAAGACGCATGCTCTTAAAAACAGCAGTTATACAATCATATGTTGTAAAATATGCAAAAATAAAAATAAAAAATAAAAAAAATTTTTAAAGTAAAAAATAAATAACACAATTACCTTAAGTCCTTCACGGAAGTAAAGTCATAAGAAATCAGCAGTATGTTAAAACTCCCTTTTACATCTTGAAGGAAAAGCAACTGATTAAAAATACCTAATTCCTGGGAATAGTCAAAATTTATACTGGAATTCTGTGGCATTAAATTCATCTACTAGCACAACTGGAAAACTCCACAGTGTATTTAGTGAATATTTTCACGAAAATGCTTTAAACTGCAAATCTAAGGTTTTGCTTGTCTATCCCATTTCAGCACATGTGCCTTTTAAAATTATGGTTTTGGATTATTTTGGCCTTCAAATAACAGCGAGACATAGGTTAATTTCCCTATGTGCACTATACTATGGCTTTTGTTTTTATTCTATTTCATAGGGGGTTTTTTGGCTTGCTTGTTTGTTTTTTTAATGCTGGTGACCCACTAAATTGATTTCATGACCCTCCTCGCCCTGCTTCACTGGGGTTCTCAGGAGAATTAAGCCCAAATGCCCCAAGACACTCATTTTATGCAATGAGTTAACTTCTCTCCAAAGCACTTGCATTACCTGAAGAAACTATCACCCATACCGTTTTCTATAGGACTTAATTCTCCTCTTAAGGAACCACCATAAGAAAGGCTGTATGCAGTCAGGCACAGTGGTGCGTGTCTGTAAGCAGCAGCCTAGGAAGCCGCAGCAGGGACCAGGGATCACGGTTTGAGTCCTGCTCAGAGCAACGTAGAGAGACCTAGTTCCAAAAAAATAGCTAGGTGTGGTGGTGCACACCTGTAATCCCAGCTACCTGGGAAGTTGAGGCTGGGGATTGCTTGAGTCCATGGTAGCCCGGATAACATGAGCCTGCAGTTCCACGGGCAAAAATAGCGAGATCTAGTCTCAAAATAAAAAAGGATGTATGGGTGATTAACTGTAATTTGAAGGGGGAAAAAAACCAATGTACTAAAGTTAACTGTCTTAAAATTCATTCACAAGTATTATTTCAATCACTAGCCCTGTATTAACACTTGCACTCACCACAGATGTTTATGTATAGATTTACAACGCACTACACACATAAAAGGAACCAATTCCAATGGTTCTCATTTCATGAGTTTTCAGCCCATGAAGAAATTATGTTTTCTTCTTTTGGTTTTTTTTTTTTTTTTTTTTTGAGACTAGGTCTCGCTATTTTTGCCTGTGAAACTGCAGGCTCTCTTTGCCCAGGGTACCACAGACTCAAGCAATCCCCAGCCTCAGCTTCCCAGGTAGCTGGGGTTACAGGCGCGTGCCACCACGCCCAGCTATTTTTTTGGAACTAGGTCTCACTACGGGCCCCAGGCAGGACTCGAACCGCAATTTCTAGCCCCGGTCGCTTCATAGACTGAAGCTCACAGGCACGAGCCACCGTACCCGGCCTTCTTCGTAACACTATTTTGAGGTTTATTACAATGGTTCTATATAGCTTTTATAGTCATACAAAAAAAAATCCTTTGAACAGGGAATAAAAGCTCAGTATTATTTACTAAAATGGCCTTTACTAAGTTTCTTAAACTTTATCCTTTGTCCCTATAAAATAAACAAAATATGTACTTTAACTTGATAACTTAAAATAAATTCAGTATCTCAATTAAAAACAAAATCCTTGTTTGCTTTAAAATTAACCCAGTTTTCCTTCTTGAAAGTCACCAGTGACTAACTGTACAGTGCTACTAAGACGTTTCATTTAGTCTATCAACAATCTACCACATGCTAGATTCAGAAACAAGATCAATTCCTGCCCTAGGTGCCTACACCTAGTCTTTATATACATATTTCTGTGACTTCACTTCATGAAGTCAAATGTGGTTTGAGCCAATTTTTCTTATTCTTCTTCCTGCCTAGCATAGTGCTATGCTACTAGATTTAATGATTGAAGCCACCCACATGCTAAAATATATTTTTTTTACTTATTATAGCCTAATAAATACTTAAATAATTTTATGGCCAAATAGGTCAAAATTCTACATGTGAGCAAAACACAGATTCAAGTCATTACTACAACTATTCCCGCTTAGCTCGACCTCTTAAACACATTGAGGTCTGGCTCCACAATCCACTTTCCACTCCCAGAACTCCAAAGGGATTGAAATTGGCCCAATTCTTGATCACTTACTTGTTCTCCTACTGGCATAAATAATAATGTATGCACAGTTATAAGAACAGGAGTGGCTGACAACACACATTGGCTAGGTCTACTCTTCTTTTCTTCCCTAAGGTTTCTTAATTTTTTTTAATCTTTTCTCAACCCAGAAAGATAAATTTCCAAATGTGCTATCACAAGTTTTTCTGAAAATGTTAACACATTTTAAAATGTTTAACCAGTTTTTAACAGCAGATGTGAATACAGACTATTTTCTGAACCATAAGGGGGCACTATTTGCAAAGCCATTCTAAGATGCTACTTAAACATCCTTTTAATTCTTGTAACAAACCATTTTCCCTCTTCTTGAATACCTCATTTTAATAAATAAATCAACACCCAACTACTATAGCCACTATGTACAATAATGAAGAGTGAGATATAACTGAACCCAACACTGTTACCTCATTTGCCTTAGAAATAGCTTTACAAAATTCTAGCTGTATCAAGATGATGTTTGAGGAAAGGAGAAAATTCCCAAATACACATTAGCATTTAGGTAACAGTTTGAAATACCACCTGACATTCTAGATGCTTCCAAAAATGTTTTGAGATCTGTCCTCTCACTTGATCAGTTATCTTACTTGATCGCTATCTGCAAATTTTATGTTTAAAAGTTAAACATCATTTTACCAAATATTCTAAAATGTGGTGGTGGGGGGGGGGTTGTGTTTTTTTTTAAAAGTGTATTTAATTTTAAAAAATTAGAGTGCCTTTGGCATGCATGGCACAAACCAAGAATATAGGAAATGGGAAAAAAGATTACCTCTAAACTTAGAAAGATGTTTATTAACTTTAAAAACTGTGACAAAAATAGTCCTAGTGGTATCTCATATACCCACAAGTACTTCATTGATTCTGACTCTATGTCCACTTGATCAAAATTCAGGCTAATTATAAAACACAAACTATGACCGATGTAATAAATGAACGTCAATCTATCACAATTATTACTGAAACACATTCTGTCCCACTACCCTTTTATAGTCACGCATTCGCCACTGTATTTCCTGTCCCTCACTCAAGTTTGTACTGAGAAACACCTCCTTAGCAAAAGTATAATAGTTTATAAGACAAAGAAAATCTTTGTATTCCAATGACCTGAAAGGAAAATGCAAAACTGAAAACGTGAAATGTTGAATATGCTTTAAGAGGAAAATGTCTTTAACTGATAGCTCTAGGTCATTTGCTTCAGAGTCTATATAGACTATTTTCTCTAAGAAGAGTAAAACCTAACTACCCACCTCATAACACAGTCTGAGTTTCAGAAATCTAAATTTTAAGAAAATATACTATTATAAGGGCATATACCATCTATAACTTAGGGAAGATTGTCAGTTTCATGCTATAACAATAATCACCTGTAATTATCTTATCAACTGACTACAAGTAGGCTTTTCTAATGTTCTTGAAAATAATCTTAAATAAACATCACCCTTCAAGTTTTATTTACAAGTCACCAATTTGCCTAGCAACCTTTTTCCATAGAAACGTAAAATTTAACAATCTCAGAGACAGATCAAATAACTGATACCCACTGAAGACTTAGAAAAGAACCGGAAATTATATTCTTGCAAATATTTGTGTTCAATTAAACTACAGTAACTATTTTTTACAGTAACTACAAAGCACAAAAGGCTCAAATGGTATATAAAGAGTAGTTTGTTAACATCATTCTGCAAAACCACCTAGGAAGATTCAAAATTAAGTATTTTCTTGTTGAAAATTTTCAAAATATACCTTTAGTTTATACAAGTAGTTCTTCACTAAGAACAATTATTTCTCCCATCTAAATATAGCTACTATGGGAATTAAATACAGATACTAATTATGCAAATCATTTGATGATCATTGCTAATTTCCATTGTTTGAACTTAGCAGTTGCTATATTTCAAACAATTGCCTATGAATTTCAGTTGTTTCTTTTTTAATAAAAAACCAATACTTTGACCAATAATATATAAACATGACAAGTTACAACTGTATTCACACTAAACATAAAGTTAACAGTATACTTAGTATATACATTCATCAAGAGAAAGAAAAAGTGTTGACTTTTTAACCTGAGCTTCCTCTGGGTCTGTTTGGCAATCAACTCGTTGACTCATAGAAAATAATGAAAAAATGTTCCCCAGTCAAGGATTATACTTCACCTCCTTCAAAGTTAAATACCTATATACAAGTTAATACAGTCTAAAAAGTATTACACTAAGGTAAGCTGAAAAGAAAAAGGACTAGTTCTCAAAATTCAGTTTCTGCCTCTTAGGAAAAGTGGTGAAAATCACTAGATTTCAAGTCAGAAAACTTGCAGTCAACTCCTTATTCTCCCTCCTACCAGTTACACAATCAAGAACATGTGATCCATCTGGGACTGGTTTCTCATGAAAAACCTTATTCAGACATTCAAAAGTTACACCTCACAAAGTTTTGAGTAAATTTTTAAAATATAAGTGGCAGACACAGTGAAACTACTCAAGTGTGCAGTACAGATGAACCCAAAAATTGTTCTTTCTCTATGGTTTGAGCATTTAATTTTTCTTAAATTCCCTTAAGCTGCTTAAAATTCACATAAAAATGAATACCAACATACGCTTAACACTATAACAAATATTACCCAAAAATAGCAAAAAAATTTGAAAAAATTCACATTTTCCTCAAGTAAAACATGAATGCAAATTAACACATTCTGAGACAATAAAGAACTACATCAGATGAAGGATGATTTCAATTTTAACCAAAACCAGCACACATTCAGTATCAAAAAAGCAGATACATCATCTTAAAAAAAAAAAATCATGGTTTTAAGATACAAATGCAGAACAGGAATATTATACAAAGCAGTTGGTCCCCAACTAAGATGAGAGCAAGGCTACCTCTAACAGTAGAGCCCCAAACTAGTCTGGGGCAAGATACCATAAATATCAAGATAGAGCCCTCATTTTGATACTATACTCTCTAAACACACACCTCAGCCTGGAACCTGCTCATCTGTGTACAAGCCCAACAATTTAAATACTGACTTTACATCTATTCTGCTTCAAAATCAGCTCATATCTGCACATGAACATAACCAGCGATTTAACCTTATAAACTTATCTGTCACAGGTCAAGAGTTTTAAAGTGCTTAAAAGCAGCAAGCAGCAAACTATCCCAAATTGGAGTCTAAATTATTATCTTCATTGAGCTTCAGAGCAAATCACTATCTTAAAATCAACTGTAACCAAATTTCCCTCAGGTCCTTAATACCAAATCACAGACTCCAGTCCAAGCTCCAATATTGTGGAGAACAATCTCCAGCTATTTAATATGTATCATTCATTTCTTCTGTAAAGGGCAAAGATTATTTCAAGGACCAAAAACAGGCAGTTTGATTTTTAAAATGAAACATGGTCAACTTTACACAAATCTAATAAAATTATACACATAAAATAAGCTTAGAAACTATGAACAGCCTAGTAAATCAAATAGGAAAATGTATTAATAAACCAGATCAACAAACTGAATATTTAAAACTCAAATTTTATTATCCAGCAATTCAAACTCTTAGAAGATACTAGTTTGGCATACTAGATAAAGCAGGAGAAATATTACATTTAAGATTCCTTTTCTGATAAGTTTTATATTAGTATTTTAGTCTTAAACATAAAATAACCTTTTCTTTGCCCTATTGTAATTTTTTAAAATGATTCCTTTCTTCCAAAAAATTCTTGGTTACTAGAATCACAGATTCTTCACATAAATTTACCTTTGGGCTGTTTCTAATATTAAGCAAGCCTCAACATCCAGGTATAGAAACTATGTCAGAAATCCTCCATTTACCTTTGAAAACTGCTGTCTGGATGCCACCAGAATGGTTTTGGCTAGCTATTATACAATTTGCAAATGAGAGAATACCAAGGCATAAATTATCCTGAGTCCTAGGAAAACATCTTTAGTCACCAAAGAGCAGGATATGTGGCAAGAAGTTGTGATTTAAGAAAGAAGTCCTAATTTCTCCATTTCCTGGCTGTAGAATCTTGGGAAAACCACATGGTCTCCCCATCAGGCCATTTTCTCTTCCTCTGTAAAATGGGAATAAACCTATTTTCCTCACGTGGTTGTTTGAAAGATGAATGAGAAAACACACAGGAAGGCACTTTATTGTATAAAATACAAATATATATAGCTCAGAGTTAGTTTGTTGCAAAAGCAGCAAGTTTCTTAACAACATTTTAGTTGTATTCTAAATACAGATTTCTTATTTCAAAGTAAAACATATATGGTATTCAAAAATGCTTTTAAAAATAAACTTACCTTGGACTGAGCTCTCTTTCCATTTCTCAGGCTAAATTTCTCCTTCATTTCTTCTAAAATTATCTTCAGTTTCTTTTCTTCAGGTGTCCCTAAGTATTTTTGGTTCACATGAAGATAGCAATGCCATTTGGCTGATTCAAAGCCCCAGTGGCAAGTCCTTTTGTCAGGTGATCTGTGAGAATGCATCACAAATGTCTGGGGCGCAAACATTCCACAGCACTCCAAACACTGAATACATGGAGCATCAGGTTGAACATAAAACTGGGGTGCAAACAGACCCTGACACTTGCCCAAGCACTCATGTTCCACTTCAAAGGCACTACCAGTTTCCTTCAACTGGGCCAATGAGTTTTTAGCAGGAAGTATGCTACCATTTTGCGGGAAAGTGCGCGGCCGCAATAAAGCATTACAAAGTCTTTGTGCATCAGTTAAAGTGATCAGCCCACAGGATGGAGCATTGAATGGAAGTATTCCCAGGACTTTTAAGATATGAAGTTGATCTGAAGTACACCTTGAACAATAGATGTACAATTCATCACATACTGTATTTATTTGCTGAAGTGAAAATTCTCGGAGAACAGAATTTAAGACCTGGGGTAAACAGAGTCTCTTTTCTCCCCCAACCTGAAAACAAGAAATAGATTCCCCTTCCAATACAGTCTGTGTGAGCTCTGTGGAACTATCAGAGGGGATAAGCAGTGGGCCAGGAAGGACCTGAGGAGATGGAAGAGGCAGGAATACAGGTGACATGCTTTCTTGGGAATACCGAGCTGAAAATGCTGCTGGTCCACCCAGAGAGCTCTGACTACTTAAGTGGAATTGTGCCAAAGTATGTTTCAAATTGGGATTTAAGTGCAAAGGTTCAGGCACGGTTGGTCTAACATGCTCTCCATCAGTTTCCATTGGCACTTCTCCATAATCATCCAAGTGCTCCTTCTTTACTGCTGGCATGCTGTTTATCATCATTTTTCCACTGACATGAATGTCTGTCATCATCTTCTTCATGGGAGGGCCACCATCATCTTCCATCCCATCCAGTTTTTTATTTGAGCCCTGAACCAAGGAAAATTTTGTCTGTAGATTTTCCATTGCTAAAAAAATATCCTGTTAAAAAAGTCAGTTGAAGATCTGCATTGTTACTTAGTTGCTCAGTTGAAAAAAGTAACGTATACCAGTATTTATGGTAACTTACTCTCATAGAAAATTTAAATTTCCAGAGAGTGCTCTATTCAGAGATCTTGCAACTTTGTTTTGGTTCTGCTTATACTGGAGTATAATTTCACTGTAAGTGCTCTAAAATTTCCCTTTTTGTCCGTAATAAGGAATGTACTTTTAAGAGGCACACCTCTAAGGAAGTCTACTTTTAATCCGATATATGTATTAAAACAATTATCAACTGTCTCAACTCAAGATGTCCACGTTCAAGGCAACGGTTTTGTTTTGCGCAAAATTTGCAAATAATTTATGCAAGTACTTGTGGCATAAAACCTAGACGCAAATATAAGTCAAAGTGCTGCACCCAAATTTAATTTTTGGCACTAAGGACACCAGGAGAGAGGAAGAAAGTATCTTCCCTAAAATGATGATCTGATGGTCTGTGTTGACAAACTGAGGTCGTATAAGCAAATCTTCATAACAGTAAGAAGAGCCTCTGACTCCACTCGATCTTCTACAATTAAAAATGACAGATACTTAAAGAAAAATTGCCCAGTTATCTTCAAGGATTACTGTTCCTTCTTCTTTTAATTAATCTGGAAAAGAAGAGGGATTGGGAAGGGGTGGGGGGGTTACATTTGAATTTGCTAGAGGCCAAAGTGTCAGTTTGAAATCAGTTTCTTTATCTTAAACTGAGTTCACTTTACCAAAGGTGACACTTGAGTGAGTTCTTTAAATCTAATACCAGTTAACTAGCAAACCTTCATTTAAATAGGAAAGCAATTTGAAGAATAGGGGAAGGAAGCAATACTGTACCTCAAAAGAGAAAGGCTACTCCAACTGAATATAGGAAGACCCTTAAACAGATCACCTCACCCAAACTTCAGTACCAGAAGCCTATGCCATTATAACTAAAATAATGCATTATTTCATCTAGTTAAAAAAAGAAAAAAAAAAAAAAAAACAAGTTTCACCCCGAAAAATGAAATGGAAGTTAACATATCTACCATATGTAACTAAGTTGCAATCCTAAGTGTATTAATTTATGTATTTCTGGAACCACTGTAGACAAACATTAACTTTCCTTTTAAAAGGTTAGCGAATTTGCCGAATGGAAGCCAAAAGCTCTAGACTCCACGCCTGGGAATCTCCATCCTTGAACAAGAGTAATCCGGGACAAAAAGCACAAGGCAGACAGATCTCACAAAGAATGCAAATGGAGGAAGAGGGAGGAAAAAAAAAAGATTCTTCTTCCACTTCCTTCTTGAGAGAAAATCGAAAAGAAATCCAATAAATCAAAAAAATGTTGCCTCACAAACTCCCAGCCATTTATCTTAAACAGACCCAAAAGGGTTAAGGCCACTAACCGAAGTATTGACTTTCGCCTACCACAGGAACCCCTCAGCCCACGCAAGCCGTGGAAGAGGGCAGAAAGCGAGACCTAGAACCGGGGAGCCCCCCCAAACTCTGAAATCCTCCGCCCACGCACAGGCATCCACCCATCCCCAGCCCGGGCGGGCGGGCCGGCGGGAGGGAGGGGAAGACAAGGGACCCGGGACGCCTGGGCGTGCAAGGAGCTAGTGGGACTAGAGGATGGAAGAGGAGTCCCCCCACCCCCACCCCAGCTCCGGGACAACCCCTAGTGTCCTCCCCGCTCGGCCCCACCGCCGGGGCCGCGGGCAGGACTGTGGAAATCCCCCGCGCCCTCTCCCCGGCAAGTTCTCGGGTGTTACCCCGGCACCCCGAAGGCTGCACCTCCCCCCCCCGCCCGCCCGCCCGGGCCAGAAAGCAGCGGGGTCCACCGGAAGGTGGGGCGCCCCGTCGGGGTCCTCGCGCCGCGGGCGCCGGCCGGCCAGCCGGCCGGGTCGAGCCCGGGGCATCCCCGCGGAGCGCCGACGGGGGGAGGGGGCCGGCGACGGACGTCTCGGTCTCCCGGGTCCCGCCGGCGCCGGTCAAGTGCAGCGCCCCAGCTCGCCCGCGCCCGGAGAGGGGAGGCGAGGCACGACCCGCCGCGGGACAGCCGGCCCGCGCGCCCCCCGCTCCGGACCCCACGCGGGACCACACGGCCGGACCCCGACCCCGGCCTCCGCGCCCCGGAGGCTCGCTCAGCTTTGTTAACTCCCCAGCAGCCCCGGCGCCGCCGTCGGGGCCCTCAGCCACGCGCCCGGTCCCCGCCGCCGGCCGCCGCCCCCGCGAGCCCGGCCCGCACCTGTGCCGCCCGCCGCCGCCGCCGCCGCCGCCGCCGCCGCTCGCCCGCTCCCCTCGGCTGTGCCGGCGCGGCTCCGAACCCCACACACATCGCTACACACAGCCTCTGACGTCACCGAGCCTCGGCCCGCCCACGTCACTGCGGAGACACACGGCTTCCCGCAGACGCCGCCGCCGTCTCCGGCCGCCGGGGGAGAGTGAGGGCGGCGGGGGGGGGGG
>PVHY01011835.1:0-46574 GCA_004024945.1 Uropsilus gracilis
GGGGGAGGGGGGTGGGGAGTGGAGTGGGATGGGAGGGTAATGAGTTACATTACTGCAGGCGGACTTATCATTCCACCTGACACCTCCAAGTTCTTCACCAAGGCAGCTCCCCAAGAAAGAAACTGCTGAGCTTGGAGGAATGAGCGCTAGAGTCTAAAAGCGAAGCGTCCGGCCAGAGCGCAGTTTCCCTGCCAAGCACCTGCCTGCCCAGGCCGCACTTGCAGGCCGCGGTGTCCTGCTCAGCACCGGCCTGGGGACACGCACGCTACCTGGCGTCGGGCTCCTCTTCCTCCGACTCCGCGGCCGTCTCGTCACCCTCGCCCTCCGACTCCTCCTCAGTGTCCAGCCCCCGGGTCGCCTCCTCGTCCTCGTCGGAGCCGAGGAAGCTCCCCGAGGCGTGGTTGCTGTCGCTGCTCGCCATCGTCCCTCTGGGCCGGAGCCGGAGCCGCCCGCGCCGCGCCGGTGTTCTCCCTCTGACTGCGCCTGGGCCCCCGCCCGGCGCTCTCGGCCTCGGCGGGGCGGCTCGGATTCCCGGCCCCGGGGGCGGTGAGCAGCCCCGGGACTTTAAATAGAAGGCGTCGAAAAGTTTCGCCACCGAGCTGCTCGGCCCGGCTGTGTCTCCTCTTCCCGCGCGCCTGCCAACTTCTCCCGCGCTCCCCCGCCCGTCTGGACAAAATCTTGGCGAGCCCTGCGGGCGACAGCGATCGCCGCCCCCGGGGTGGCCGCGGCTGCACCGGACCCGAGAGGCGGGCAGGCACGCCCACCCCGCCTCTGGTCCCCCAGCAGTTAGATGGCTACTCCTCCGACCCTTTGTCCGACCAAATAACCACATCGTACTGAGCAGTCTTACTAATTGAGGCACTCTGGTAAGGGTGTCCATTTTATTATATGCTGTGATAGAAGGTTTAACTACAACACCGGTTTTATAGATGAGGCTATAGAAGAGTTGGGGTAGTTTGCTCAAGATCTCATTGCTGGTAAAGTGGCCAAATGGGAAGTAAGTTTGCCTTTTCTAAAGCTCGGTTCTGAGCTAATGCTAAATTTGCAAATTAATAAATGGTGCATTTTATTCAATGATCCCTGAATTGTTCAGTCAGGGAACTTTTATCTCCATTAATCTGAAACCTTGCAGAGGAGTAATTTTCCCCAAATTGGCCCAAAGCAAAGTTTTGTCAGGAACTCTGCCCCAAACCGTAGGCCATTTGTTGGATCATATGTCCATGCTTCAAAACCTTTTACCATTCAAGAACTGAAAGCCCCAATCCTTGGAAAGATATTGCTGCATAAGAAACCACATCTTAAGTTTAAGGTCTCTTTAGAAGTCAGGAATTCACAACACTGTATCATGCCATACCACCATGCTTTCTGCCTGAAAGGTTCTTTGCATTGTTATTAACTTGGTATACTCAGGATTCAGGGTCATCATCTTTCCTTTAAATCTCCAGTAAAGCTCAGTAACCCTCTGCAGGTTCCAACATTATCCATATTCAAATTATGTTAATTCAAATTAGTAAGTCCCCCAGCAGACTTACTATTCATTTTTGTCCCACCATCCCCTTAGACACCTAGAAGTCACAAACGTTCATGTTACACAGTAGGTGCGTAATGAGTGTTCCCTGAAGAAAAAAGGACCAGACCTGGATATATGCACAACCAGGTAGAGCTAATTTTACAATTTGGTAAAAATGTTATTTTTATGAGAATTTTATGGCTAAGGAAAGTTAACATTTTTAATTACTGCAACATCTACTCACAGAATTGTTAATATAATGAACAGAAGTAGATAATATTTACCAGTTGCAGGCATTAGGTAATGAGTTAAGAACTGCTATATTGTTCTGATACAACATAGAAGCATCAATTCATGGGCATCAAGGAAAGACAGTCAGAGTCCATTTTGCCACTGTTTGCTCATTCTCTTAACACAAATTAAGCTTTCCCAACAGTAATCCCAAATGACTGCTCACCTACAACAAAAACACTCACAGTTCTGGGAATCTGTTAGACTTTAATCAAAACTGAAACCAGAGGTAGCCATTATATTCTTCTCATTTAAATAAAAATTTCTTAGGAATATTAAAGTCAAGAAGCTTTAACAGCAAAGTCTCTAGTTCAAACTAATACGAAATTTATAACTTCAATATAGGTTGCACATTTTAAACACTCTACATTACTTTCTTAACACATGTATAGAAAGTCAGATCATCAGATATATGAAACTGTATTATGCAACACATTTGGCTGTAACCAAATGTATAATTTGAAGTTTAAGACTACTAATATTAACTTTAATAAGTTTTGATCTATTTTATTAGAGCAAAACAGCTAAAATAAGCAGCAGTAAGATAGGTAAGATCACTGAAAACAAACAGTGGCTGTGACGGAATCCACACTATGGCAAATTCTGGGATTTTAGTAGTTGAGGAAGGAAATGTCATTAATGTACAGGCACAATACATACTTCCTGATGGGATACCTGAGAGCTGAACAGTACTATTACAGGGTACCATAGTATTATTAAAGAGTACTATCACCATTACTTATAATGATTAGTTGCTACTATCACTAGATTATTATACTTAATACATTCAGATGTAGAAGAGTTGTACAGTGTATACCACATTTTAAGAAAATTCCTAAGAAATATAAAAAGCTTAATTGCTTCAAAAATGATAAAACATCAGCAACTTGTAAATTCATATATGTGGAAAATTTATTCCTAATAATGCCACAGAAACTGGATGCTTGATGTGCTTGACTAGTTTAACCAACAATGAATTTGATTCCAAGATTCTCTATATGATATAATCAAGCATAACTGGATTTGGTTCAGTTTTAAATGATAGTTTTCACGCGCAAAAAAAAAAAAAAAAATCAACAATTCCATATATAAACTTTATTCATTTTGGCATCATACAAAAATTTAAACTTAAAGAAATGAAAATATGCACCTTTTACATGTCAAAGAGAAGCCAAAGTTTTAGCATTTGGATTGGTCTGCAAAATAACCAATAGAGGTACAAACTGTGCTACAGCAGGTCTAAAAGAATTTGTACATAGTCCTTTTGAAAAAGTTAAAACTGTTTTCAAGGCAACATTTTTATAGTGAAATTTACAGGCATTGTCCAATTTACAAATATTTACATAAACTGAAAAACTTTTTTTTTTTAGCAGCCACGACTACTACCTCATGTGGAAAAGAAATACTAAAAAAAGGTATCTTTACAAATATTGTTTTATTTATATAATAATTTTGTTATGACTTATCTAAAACAGATAATGGTTTACTGCCTAAAAATTCCAGTTTAGATTAAATCCTGTAATTGTACACACACAAAAAAATCCAATTCTATCAAGAGGATATAGTCTTAATTTTGACCTTTCAGTTTCTGTTGCTTCATGTCACAGGGAAAATAAATGCTGGAAAACAAAAAGTAAAGCAAAAGTGCACACTGCACTAAGCTAACCATAAAGCACAGAGAACTTAATATTTTTACAATGTCCACACTGAACTGGTTCTTTAAAATTATTCACTAACTACTGAACAATACAGAGTTAGTGTTCATAATACTACAGTGCAAAACATATTTGTTTCAAAACAAAGTTGAAAGCAATCTTGAGGACATCAAAAACACATGAGGTACGAATGAATGCTAGTATAGATATATTCAGCTTCAGTCTATCCTGGTGAGTCAAGTGTAGATTTAAGGCAATTGTTCAGTATTTCATGCCTCTGCAGTGATTTCACTGAAATAAAAGATTTTATTTTGCTTCAAGTAATTGAATAACTAACTTAAATCTTCACTTTACTAGAATAGACTCAAGAAAAAAATTATTTACTATAGGTTATATTTAAGTACAGATGAATCAGACCCTTTTCAAAATTCCACAAAGTTCTTCATAGCATGTAGAACAATTAATTGAAGTTATATCAAAACCTTTTATTATTCAATTAATTCCCCCAAAAATATTTCATCTGATCTCCTGAAAATTCATGCCATAATATTATTAGTCATCAATGTAAACATTTTTCAAAAATACATCTTTAAATCAAAGGGCTTTATTAGGAAATGTCATAATAAAATATGCAATCTTTATATAAGTATGTCCATTTTAAAATAAAACATGAAAAACAAGAACAATTAAAAAGAAACCATGATGGAGGTAAACAAATGTATTCTGATGTTACTGTTGTTCTTTCTCAGAAAAATATTAAGAAATAGAGGCCAGTTATCTTTTCAGGATAGCAGTTCTTAATGGTAGTATACTGTTCAAATCTCTTTTGTTTTTCAATCTGTGCCATGACTGGGAGAGAAAGAAAAATCATTTTTAAAATCTAAGATATTTGTGGAACAAAAGACTATACATAGTCAATACTGGTTTTTACTAGGTGGTAAAATTTTGGTAAAAAATTCCCCTTGCTTTTACCTCTCAAATTTTAAACAAACTACAAGTACTTCTGTTGTCATAAAAGAAAATATTCTTTAAAAATACTGTACCTGTGCAACTTCAATTTCTTAATAAAGAAGTTGTAATACTGGCGATCATTACTGGATTTTTCAGTAAAAACTGTATGTATAATTACCAAGTAATATGTAGAGAGTACTCTGTAATCAAGCACTAAATAAATTCTTCTATCTAGTCCCCTAAACTGAACAGAATTTTTAAGAATAAAAAAAACAAGTCTTGTTCACAAGTTAGAAATCTGGCTCGCTATGTGGTCACTTTAAATCTTGGTAGCTTATTTTCAATTCAGTTTAGTTGATGAAAAATTCTTTTAACAGATAATCCTAAATGGAAGCTCACCCATTAATAAGAAAACAGCAATGTAATAATTTCTGAGTTCTCAATGTGATGTAAAAATTGACACAAAAATTTAAAAATTATCCCTCTCGAATATCTGTTTTACACTACAGAATTGCTTTCATTTAAAATTTTCTATTCTAGTTGACAAACCGAGAGGGTATACTTTGAAGGACAGCTTGTGATATGATACACTTATATTTTTAATTAAAAAGTCCACTTATATGTCCAGGTAATGAAGATGTATGTTTCTAAAATTATCTTCACAGTTCTCTGATCTTTTTCTTCTCTGAAGCATCCTCTCCTATATGTCTTGTAGCATATACTTATATCAACATGTTTCTACACTCTAAATTCCTTGAAGATGTAGCAACACTACTGATGAATAAACTCATACTGGGGCCTAAAGAATAAATTACTATATATGTGTAAATATATATAGATATATATATAAAACTTGAGTTTATATACATTAACTGTGTATGTATAAACACACACACTTTTTAAGTTTTCAAAATATAAGCAAAGAAAAAGTGGTACTCCAGTTGCTTGTGACAGCTGCGTATACAGAAAATAAATCATTTAATAGATATCAATTTTTCTATTATGCTATAATAAACTCCAAGGAGGAAAGGGAGTCTCACTTTTAAAATGCTCATTTTCATGAAAGTAAAATTATGTCAATGAAAACAGAGCCAGAAGAAATGTACCTAAATTGAAGTAATAAATTCTCTACTGTGCACAGTAATGGCTTCACAACACAGACACCAGGGTTATTCTTTTGTAGTATATATAAATTTTCTCATTTTCAGAACACTATTCCACTAATGTTTCTGAAGTTAATCTGATATATTGTTTACCTTTAAAAACTGATCCTTGATCATGTCAAATTTCTGCTTTTCATGCACAGCTCTGGCTGTATTTGTTCCATCGAAAGGTTCTGCAATGATAAATGCATGTATAAATAGAATATTAAAAAAGTGAGAACTTTAATTGTCATTTGGTTGAACTAAATGACACTGTCAATATTCAAGTTTCTGCCCCACAAAACAGCACTCAGGGTTGACACTAATTATCTTATTAAGTTGATGCATAAAGCAAAGTTTTATAAAGCTGTAAGCTATCTGATAAGTTAGATAAAATTCAAGTGAAAGGATAACTAAGAAAGGAATCATCAGAATAGAAATGTTTAAGTCTAAATTCTATTTTATTTTTTGTTTTTTATTTTTTTGAGACTAGGTCTTGCTATTTTTGCCCGTGGAACCACACACTCACGTTGCCTGGGGTACCACAGACTCAAGCAATCCCCAGCCTCAGCTTCCCAGATAGCTGGGATTACAGGCACACAACACCACGCCAGCTATTTTTTGGAACTAGGTTGCTCCAGGCGGGTCTCGAACCGTGATCCTTGGCCCCGGCCGTGGTTTCCATGTGCCACCATGCCCAGCCTTGAGTCTAAATTTTAAAAGTGAATAAAATTCTGAAAATGTACAGGGGTCAAGGACCTACCCTTAAGGGGATAAAAATAAGAGAATAGAGTTATCAGAAAGAATAAAGTACTATACCAAAAGTAGTAATAGTCAATGTCAAATATCACAGGTAGGTAATTTTAATTTTAAAAAGCAAGTATTTGTCCACTGATTGAAGGCTAGAGGTTAAATACTGGTGAGGTTAGAAGGTAATGCAATTATAGTGCAAGTGGACAGTTTTACAACCATAAGGACAAGTAACCTGAATGAGAAATTTGTAAGTGAAAGGAGAGAAAATAGGATAGCAATAGAGAAGCACTGAAGAGAACAAAGTAAGATTTTTAATTGCACGTAATTCCCACCTATCTACCTTTCACCTCACTTAACCTTTCACCCAGAAAATAAAGTCATTTAGAGTCAAATACATACAAAGTCAGAAAGAAATTAGAGGACAAGTAAACTTAAAGTGAAAAAAGGATGATAACTGAATACATTACGACTAGGTTGGGATACCTGAAATAATATCTGAAGTGAAAATAAGAGTAAGAATTCTGGTATTGAAAAAATACTCGGAACAGTCAGGATCAAATCAAGAGTATTTTTCATGGAATAGAAAACTTAAAGTAACTGTTAAGAGAGTAGTCAGAGAAAAGAAAGGTAACTGAAGGAAACAACCTCGAAAAAAATGTGGAAAAAATACAAAATCTGATCAAGAAGTCAATTTTAAGATGTCATATAATCCCAGAAGGTCCACAATTTAAAAAAAAAAAAAAGCTCCTTTTTATTATTTTATTACTTAGAAAGGCAGTTTTTAAATGGAATTTGTCACTTTTTTTTAAGTAGAATGCCATATTCATATCACAAGTAGTACTTTACAAAAGTCCATGTTTAGTATTCAAAAGAATACAAGTAACTAAGTATATATCCACAGTGCAATTTAGCAAATGAAACACCAAAGTTGTATAATCCAAATTCTTAAGATGCTGTATATATAATACACAATTAAAATATTCTAAATTTGATATTTTCCAACAGGTGCTAGAGCTCAGTTCTTTACTCTTTATTACCTCAATATTTATAAAAATCATTAACTTGACACTGGTGAGAATAATTTTGTTTCTGAAATTTGTTTTCCACAACTCAGGAATATTCAATGACATGTAAATTAATTTTAGAGAAAAATATCTTCAGAGAATTTAATTTTTAAAATTAAAATCAATTTCTAGTCATAAAAATCTAGCTTGCATTTAATATCAATATTTTAAATATAAAGGGCTAATTTAATTTCAACATAAGAATTACCACATGAAAAATATATTTTCTTTCACCTGTAACTCATAAAGTTAAGTTTAAATCAACTACAAGCATGAGGTGACATAGACTGCTCAAATCTTATCAAGCTGGAAAGACTAAATGTCTACATTCATGTTTATTATTTCTCACAACTAAAGAATTTTAAATGATTTTAATTGCATTCCCCAGGGTTCTCCCTTCACCCCATCAGCCAAGACCCCTCTCAGGATGTAATATATATACATCGACATATATGTGTACTTAAATGCATGAATATGTAAACAAAAAGATTAAGAAAAAATTCAAATTTACTCACATCAAAAAAATAGCAAATTTAAGAAAATAAAGATTTTAAAATTAAAATTTTATAAGTAAAATTTACAAATCATCTCAGGACATAAATGTATTACTTCTAATTGAAATATAAGCTGAAATTATTCAAGTAGTTCTTTGTAATATGATGGTAACTGTATGGTTAGAGAATAGTCATACAAAGCTACCTTCTACACAGATATATTTATTTCTCCATTCAATACCATCAGGTCTGGGAATGGCTTTGGCTTCACGAACTGAAATCATCTGACTGTTCCAGCTATAAGAAGAAAAAAAATAGTATTAACTATTTTCATGATTTTCCTTTTTAGTATTTTGATTTTATCAGTAGTAGCAAGATCTATTTTGATTTTCTCATAGAATACTGAAATCTTCCTCAAACCTCAAAAACACAACCCTTTTTCATTCATTATATTTTTTGCATAGCCCTTCCATTTAACAATGTTTACGTTACTGTTTACTGCATGTCTCTCTCTAGCTAAATAAAAGATCCAAGATGCTGTTATTTATTACAGCAAATGTATCTCTATCAGTTTCTCCATCAGATACAGAATCCATAATAAATTATCATGGATCCAGTAGAGCAATTGTTTTTGGAAAACTGATTACTCTCTGTTAAATACATAAATACTATAAATGCATTGCTCACCTTGCTGCTTTGTACATACTAGTATCTAATGCATATTTGTTAAGTATACACATAAGACCAGGCTGAAGAAGCAAAAAATATAAAATTATCTTGATTTTAATAACTTAGTAATAATTTTTATTCTTATGCTATTTTCTGATATTATTAAGTAATTATTACTCAGATGCATTTACATTTTTATGGTAAGGGAGAAAATCTTAAAATTTTCCAATAGAGGCAAGATGATGCTGGTTTAGGAAAACAAAATACATACTCTATAGAAATATACTGGCATTGTTGCATGATACGGTTCTTATCTGAAGTAAAAGTTAATATGTAAGTTAAGTTTCATTCAAGTAAAGCAATTTTATCAGCATGTCTGTAGGTAAATTATCCAGTTTTTAATTTGTACTAACCTAACTTTTTTAACTTTTGTAATAATTATAATTGCCATTCCAAGTACAATTTTCTTTTTTCCAGGTAATATTCTAAACATGACCACTCAGTTTGTATACAGAAGAAAAATGATTCTGAGGAATAGCTGACTTTTTTTTTCTGGTAATATTCATCTTCTCCACCATTTCAGCAATGATGGACCATGATGTGGCACCTTCCAACACTCATTCTTCTCTTTCTCTAGTTATCAGATACAGAATTCAGATACAGAATCCAGAATAAATAATCATGGGTCCAGTACAGCAATTGTTTTTGGAAAAGTGATTAGTCTCTGTAAAATATACAAAAAATACTGTATCTGGTGAAGTTAGAGAACTGAAAATGATTTCCTATGTTTTCTTTTCTTTTTTTTGAAGGTAGGTCTTGCTACATTGCCAGGGGAACTCCCACAGACTCTTATTGCCCAGGGTACCCCAGACTCAAGCAATCCCCAGCCTCAGCCTCCCAGGTAGCTGGGATTACAGGTGTGCACCACCACGCCCAGCTATTATTTGAGACTAGGTCTCACTATGTTGCCCTGGGCGAGTCCTGAACTTGCGGACTCAAGTGATTCCCAGTCTTAGCCTCCCACTCTAAGTTTGGGATTAAAGCTGTGTGACACCATGGCTGGCTTTCCTATGTTTTCTTATCAAAGTTAAAATCTGAAAACTCCTTGCAAAGACAGCTTTAAGTTCTTTGAAAATGATTATCAGGATTTATGCTTTTTAAAAAATAAGTAGGTTTAAAGTAAGTATTTTCAAAATATGAACTTCTGAAAAACAGCATTATAATGGCATTCTTCAAAGAAACAGAAAAAACATTACTGAAATTTATATGGACCCACAAAAGACCCTGAAAAGCCACAGAAAAGAGATATCATACTCCCAAGTTTCAAACTATTCTGCAAAGCTAGAGTAATTCAAAGTAGTATGCAATGGAATAAAATTAACAGAAACAAACCCACACATTTATATAGACAGCTAATCTACAACAAAGGAATTAAGACTATACTTTGGAGAAAGACAAATGTTTTCAACAAGTGGTACTGGGAAAACTGGATAGCCTTACGCAAAAGAATGAAACTAGACCACTACCACACAATACATCTAAAAATTAACTCAAAATGCTTAAAAACTTGAATGTAAGACCTGAAATCATAAAACACACAGAAGAAAACATTGGCCAAACACTCAATATACAACACTGGCCTTAGTGATGTATTTGGGGACTTGACTTTAATAGTAAGAGAAGCAAAAGCAAACAAATGTGACTACATCAAACTAAAAATCTTCACAGCAAAATAAACAATCTTAAGATTAAAAGACCCCACTGAATGGGAGATATTTGTACCTCATACCTTTGACAAAGGGTTAATACCTCAGATCTACAAAGTACTCATATAGCTCAACACAAAGAAAATAACCCAATCAAAAAATGGGTAGCTAAACAGGTATATGCAAACACATACAGATGGCACATCAAAAAATGCTCATTATCACTATCAGGAAACAAATCAAAACCATGAAATACCACCTCACATGTGTGAAATAAAAAGTAATGGTGAAGATGTGGAGGAAAAAGGAACTGTTACACTGGTCTTCTTGAACATAGATTGCCCTTATGGAAAACAATTATTGATATCATTCCCTTGCTCATGCCCTCAACTGTCCTAACGACTGTTGTTGCAATGAACTTAACCTAGCCAAACAGAACTATAATTAAATCTTCATCCACTCCAATCCTTTCTCATGGAGCTACACATGACTGGAGAAATGTATGCAACTGCACTAACCTTTAATTCATGATCACTTGCTGCAGAAGGCTTTTAAACACTACTGCCCACCATACTGTATTTCCACATTAATTCACCCCTTTACTCTCCTACATGACAAGTCACACCTCGCCAATTCTCAACTCTTCTTCCTCATAACCATTCCCAGTTGATATCTATGCTTTATTTCACTAAACAAAAACAAACAAAAAAACAACATGCATATAGATACTACCTCTCACCACTGAGAATGACCTATAGTAAAAGACCAGAAACAAGAAGTGCTAGCAAGGGTATGGAGAAAAAGGAACCCTCTTATATTGTTGATGGGAATGCAGACTGGTAGCCCATGTGGAAAGTTGTGTGGAGAGTCCTCAAAAAACTGAAAATGGATCTGCCATGCAATTCAGCAATCCCTTTCCTACATATCTACCCAAAGGATACAAAAACACTAATTCAAAAGGAAACCTGCCCTCCTATGTTCACTGTAGCACTATTTATAATAGCCAAAATATGGAAACAACCTAGCGGCTTCAACACATGTGGGGGGTTGTATGTACATGCATGTGTGTGTAGGACTACTATTCAGCGATCAAAAAAGACAAACTAATGCCATTTGCAGCAACATAAGTAGAGCTGGAAGGGATTGTACTAAAATAAACTAGCCAGAAGGGGAAGACAAACACCAGATGGTGTCACTTATCTGTGGAATACAGAGAAGCCAAATAAAGGGTCAACCAAATACATTTAAACCAAGCCTTGAAAACTGACCATAGATCTGAAGCATGGGGTGGAGGATGAGGGGTGAGTGGGAGTTGGGGGTAGAAGGATGGAGGAGGGCACAATGAATTCTGTTGGAGGACTATGAATGTTCTGATGGTAGGAGAGCGATAGTGATCACAATTGAGAAGGGAATTCCATTACTGGCAAAATACAAAGAAGAATGTGAAACAATGGGGCTACTGTGAGGATTAAATGGAATAATGGGAATTACTCAGCACAGTGCAGGATACTAGGTAAACAATAATTTACTATTGTAAAATAGCGAAACAGTGTTTACTATTGTAACATCTTAAAATTTTTAACTCTACTATAATCTTATTGTCTCATGTTCATGTATCATTTAGTCTTAAAAAAAATTCCACATATTCATATCATATAAATGAATACCCTTCTTGCCTGGACTCACATGCAAGTGTTGCTCATTTTTAACTTTGGTATTATAACTTCATTCTTACTAACCTACTTTCTTCAGTATTTCTCTACTTTCCTTAATTCAGTAATATGAGTTACTTAAGGATCTCTGAATCATGTCTGTACTTCCAGCCTCTGCTTTAAAATTATCTATTTGTAACAAGCATATTAAAGAACCCATTATCAAGCACTAAGCTAGGTACTGGAGACACAACTGTGAACAAAACAAGCACAAAAACTGATACAAACTTCATGTTAAGAGTTAAGAAACATAAATAACACTTTCTTTCATGTCCTATGCTTCAAAGTACCTTAATATAAGTCAGGTTTCTTTAGAGCTACATCATCACAATAGATAAGACACTATCAACACTGCAATAAAATATCTAATAGGTAAGAGTGAATTTCACTAATCAAAATATCTGAAATACTACCTGAACTAGCTGCATGATTTTGAGGGAAGTTTCTTCACATCGCTATATACCTTGCTAGTAAATGGGCCTAACATAATACTAACTCTGGCTATTATGTAAATGAATGAGAGAATACATATAATTTGCTTAGAATAGTTTTCCCACCTCATAATAGGAAGTGTTACTGCTATTATTATTCAGTTCTACAAAACTCTTGAAAGTGGTCACCATACTCATCACCATACTCATCTCTTTCAACTTTGACAACTCCTAAATACCCTTCCTCTCATCCTCCTATCAGCTTTTCTAAATTATCAAATGCTGCAAATAAACCCTAATTTCACCATACTAAGAATCTAAAGAATTTCCTGCTACATCTAGTCTAATAATACACCTAAAGCCTCAAAGAAAAAAGGAGTATCATTTGATCTGTAAGTTGCACCAGCACAACTATATTCGGGTATCAAGAATTAAGGATATATTTCCCTAAATTTCTTACTTGTGTTTTTTAATATAAATGACAAGTTCCCGGAAAATAGATGCTGCAAACTACACAGAACTTAGACAGGACTAACACAAACATAGATTACACCCTACTATGCAAAAAGTAGTTAACATACAACAGGATGACTACTGAAATCAACTAAACCAGACTAACTGAACTTAATTTTTTATCAGTTAGGAATATGAAATCTATTCCATTGCTAATTGTTACTAGACTAAATTTTATAAATTATATATTTTCTGAACATGTTTGCAATTAAAATTGACACAGCATCTGACTGAATTTGTAGCATTCACTTACATATAAAAGAATAAACAGTTTGAGGTTCACTTACTCAAATTCTGTAGCATAATATTTAAGAAAGCCCAGTAAGAGGTCTCCAAGATTTGAATCATTTTTAGAGAGGTAAGGAGGAACATTACATGGGGTTTGATGTACAAGGTGTAGCTGTACAGCAGGACTAAAAGTTTCCTGTCAAGAAAAAAGGGGGAGGGGGTGGAATGTAAGCCAATTAAAACATACACAAACTTTATAAATCCTGGCTTAATGGTTTCTGAAGAAAGAAGGAATTTTTATGTTGGAAATCAGAAGATTTTCTTCCACTGAAGATTTTAACAGTATTTGGAATAGGTCAAAATGTACCTGAAAATCTACGATATTTTAAATCCTTGGTTAAGGTATACCAATCACTCAATACAAATGGGTATCACAGTAGCAAAAGATTTTCTAACTCATAAATAAAACCTTATTGTAGCTACTAAGTTATTTCTTAATTGTTTTTCTAGGGGCAGTTGTACTTTACCAAGCACAATGTAAAAACTTTTTCTGTCACTTATTTCTTCTCAAAGGTTGTGAATGTAACATTAATATATGAATAACTCTATACTGATTTTGAGATTTTAAAATTTATGCTTTATTTCTGTTTTGTATCAAAGAGAGAAGAGCAGATTGACATTCAACAAGAACTAACTTAGACAAAGAGGGCAGTGAAAAGAAGATAAGAAATATTCCATAGCAAGCAATATTTAGCAATTTTTTTCATAAGGAAAAGATAGCATTTGCTTGCAATTCAGGCCCAAAGACAGACATTTCCTGGAAAGAATATTAATGGGTATTAATTCTTTTTGATTAACAACCTATGAAGAATTTGGCCTAAAATGCCATTCATTTTCATATCTGGTCTTTCCTCTACTAACAAATTCTGTCTGAAATATACTAAGTGTACCTACAGATTTAAAGTAAAATATATTCACATTTTAGAAAATAATCTTGCTATGGCAGTTTACACAGGACCCTCAAGTATATCCCCTTTGCCATAGGAGTAGAAACAGTTAAAAAATCAATTGGCCAAGAAAGAAAACTAACAAAAGCAAAATACACAGAAAGTTTCTAACTATGTAAGAGATCAAGCTTGGGTTTATAAATATTTATTCAATTAGTACTGTCTAAATAACCCAATATTAAAAAATAGAGGCTTCCCAAATAATTAAATGGTTGCATGAGTAAATAGGATAGTACATCTATTTAATGGCAGATGTAAAAAAAAAAGTCTGTAAAAACAAAAGGGAATAAAAATATTCTCTCCTACCCTGTTCGCTACAAAACTATTAATTTTTAAATTAATTTTTAAATACCAAGAAATGATTGCCTTTCTCTCAGAAGAAAAACTCTAGTCCAACCACAAATCTAACACTTCTAAATGTAAGACTCTCCCTCACACTTCTAACAGATTTAGCA
This sequence comes from Uropsilus gracilis, assembly GCA_004024945.1. NCBI lineage: Eukaryota > Metazoa > Chordata > Mammalia > Eulipotyphla > Talpidae > Uropsilus > Uropsilus gracilis. Next base: position 14,582 of record PVHY01011835.1, read on the forward strand.
TTATATTTAACACTAAAGTAGAAATATTAATTGTAAGAATGTGGAAGTAGGAAGAGACACCTCAAATTATAACAAAGTGGTAAAGGCAGAAGGAGGAGCAAGTGTATTGCTTGTAGCAATCCTTTGTCTCTTGTTAAGCAAGTATAAGTTCAAATGACAAAGAATGTGGGTCACTATTTAATAGCTTTTGCTCTGAAAGTTTCTTACTAAGAATGATTTCTAGCACCTAGCACAGGAAGTATTCAATTTATAAACTCATGTTAAAACCAGTATCAGGTCTTACCTAGAGTTAATAACTATTTGAATCTCATCTGAAATGTTTGTTTAATAATTTAAAGAAAGATTAGCAACTGTGATGCTAAATCTTAAGAGTTGGGAGACCTACTCCACTAAAATGCTAAATGACTTTAAAACAATCTGGTCAATTTTCTTAGCTCCATTGTTCTATTTCACAGTCACATACAAAAAGGACCATGTCATATACACTGAGGGAAAACTAAAGGAGCAATCTAAACTACAGGGTACAACTATAAGAAGTTTCAAGTAAATAGAAATTATTTAATCTTCAGTCATCTGTGGTAATCATTCACATTACTGGAAAATGTTCTACTTTAAGAAAAATTTGATCAAAAGATTTATCTTTTAGTTATTTCTCCCACTGCACTTATCTATTTAAGAATATGTCCTTCATATAGAGTGGGAGTGGACAGACCTTAAGCTAACATTAGCATGCACACAAAGAGCAACCCAAAAACCAAAGGAGGAGAAAAAAAATCCCAGTCTTGTGATTACAGCTAAAATGCATGGAAAAAAAATTTAACTAATAAAAGGTAACATCTATTTCTTAAAGCATTCCCTTTTTATTGTTGCTGTTGATTACCAATAGTTATTGCTTTGATTTTATTTTAATGTAAGGAAAATATCTTAATTATTTTTATTTTCCATGGTTTCATCTTATTTGTTAATTTCTAATAACTTCTAATAACCAAACATGTAATTTAATTCCTAACAATATTTTTCAAATGTTTAAATGCTGATTTTTTGTAGATACATACCTCTCATTTTTTCAATACCAAGTTAAGGAAAAATGCAAACATGCAATTCTTGAAAACCATCTGAAAAGCCTCCTTGCTTTTGCCCAAACAATAGCCTATCAATATGGCAAAATCATTTTTTGCCAGATTCTGTAATTTTTCTGAACTGTGCCACAATATCTTACTTTATCTTTAAAGTTTGAAATTTGGACTTTATAATTTTGGAATAAATTATACTAATTTTAACTTTTATTTGTTAGAAATGTTCTTTAAAATGATGTATAACTTAAGGTAACTTCTACTGTGTAGGGAAATCAATTTAGGTTGTATAATTTTGTAACAATATGATTTACAAAGTCCTAGAAATAAATGTTGTGGAAGGCCTCAAAGAAAAAAATTGCTTATACGAAGCATTTATGTGGAGTTCTACGGTCAGAGAAAAATACTAAATGGGATATTGTTCTACAAAGTTTTTCTGATTGTAGGCAGATCACCACTAAACTGGTAATGTAGGTTACAAAGACTGATTATTGTACTTCCTTTAAATCATATCTAATTTTAGTGATATTTTTAAAGTTTTGAAGTCAACATATATATAAGTACATTATAAATTCTAAAATGAAATAGTTAAAAGCATGAACTCTGAAGTCATATTAGATTGGAAACCTTGCTTTTCCATTAGATATATGAACTTAAACCAAATTACTTAAATTTCCAAAGGTCAACTTCTTCACCTACGCAGAAAACATAACCCACAGGCTTGCTAAAAGGATTAAATATATATGTACAGCATAACAGCAACAATTTTACCTATTATTTTGCAAATGCCAGGCATCATTAAAACAGCATACTTAGACAATAATGCAATACTATTTTAAAACTAATTATGATTTTTTAAATTTTAAGCTTTGTCAATTTAAAAAGTTTGACATTTAGAAAGTAAACTATCAACAAAATTTTTAAATTTCTTTTCAAAGTAATCACTCATGATCTGTTTGTAAAAAAAACTTTAATAACTAGTAACTAATAATTAAATCCTTTATAATATGTGCATTTTAAAACTGAAAAAATTGCTATACATATGTGTATATATGCAAAATATGAAGATATTATTAGGGAAGTAAACAAACATAAGTTGTCTGGGTAAATCTATCTAGCAATAAATCCAAATACATGCCTGCATTAAAGATATCATCATAAATTTAACCTGAGTTTATGTACTAAATACTCAACGTCTTATTTCTTTAACTCACAGTAAATAATCTGCCCTCTATCATAGCTTTTTTAAAGCAATAAGAATTAAGTAGCAATAATCAATGTTATATTGTACTTAAGGCCATGAAGGTAGATTTTTATAGTCTTTAATTTCTTAGTTTAATATAAGTTAAAATACCGTAACAATTTTAAAAATAAATTCTATCATAAATTTTAAGAAAATATGGAAATGACTAAATCCTTTTAGTCATTATATACTATATACTATAGTATATTATATATTTAGTATATATAAATATTATATTTAATCATTATATACTATATTATATACTATATTGAACGTATTTTATTCCACCTCCAAATTCTCCTTTTTTAAATCTGAAAGAACCTCATTTCCTTGTAAGGTAAAAATTAATTTTTGTTAAAGTTTTAAGTTATCCTCAAACTTATACAAGCTGAGATTCTGTGATATCTGCCAGTTTTCTTAAAAAGATCTATCTGTATAGGAATAATCAGATATATACAAATAAAATGTACTAAAGAACAAAATTAGATGAGATGAAATGTTAGTGAATACTTCAATCATTCTGTCTTTGCCTCAAGCAGCAGAAAATAACAGGAACCTGTCAAACAAGGATAATACCTTACTATTGTTTGGTTAGGATTAAAGAAACTATGCAGGGAGGGGAGGTGGTGGGTGACCCCAGGGACTGAAATGATGTGAAATATATATAAATAAATTTTAAAAATTAAAAAAAAATAAAGAAACTAATCATAAAATTTAAGGTGTGTTGGCCTAAAATATAAATACTAAATAAATGACAGCCATTATTTATTCAGTCATTGTACAGATAGTAGAGTTCTATCAGTTGTTCTATCAGTTATCTGGTTCAATGAAAAAAGCACTCTGATGATATGCTTACAAGTTTCATACAAAACTAAAAACTTGATTTTAGAAGTAGAAAGTCCCGTATCCACATAAGACATCTTAGAATAAAGGTTACGTGGCTGAAAAGTTTATGATTACGTAACCACATCATAAAGCAAATTAAGACATTCTTAAATCTAACAGGTCTTGCTATTTGTATTTTAGGATGAGTCTTAGGGATGAACTAGTATTAAATCTTTTACCTCATTACAAGTACAGAAATGAGAGTATCAGCAAAACAAGGATGGTGAGAGTAGAGCACAGGACATGCCAAGAAGTCAGGACTGTCATGAGGGCAAGCTAAACAACTAGAAAAATGAAAAGTTCTACAAACTAGACTGTACTGGCAGGAACCTGGGTATATACCATAAAAGCCAATATCTCTGTTCCCAAAAGAGCGCATTAAACTGAGATTTTATCAGTATTCTACATTACCAAAAACAGCTTCATGTAGCACAGAATTTTAAGTGTGATTTCTTTAGAAGTATCTTTTTAATAAACAAAAATAGGTTCTTAAAGAATACGTCCCATTATTAGATCTTTTCTTTGTATACTGAAAGCAGATGTAACTCTTTCTACACCAAAACTAGATCTTAAAGAAAAATAAAGCTATGACAATAAAATGAAATCATAAACACCCAGTCATTTTATTTGAGCTTTCAGTAGGAGGTAAGAAATTCACTCTGTAGAGTCAAGAAAAACATTCAACAAAAAGGCCCAAAGGTTCAAGTTACTTTTATACTATCTGATGTACTCATCTCTCATATTTAAGATTAAGAAAGCAACATACTTATCCCTAGCTATACTGGAAAGTAATTATTATAGTTTTTCATAATAACAGAAATTAGTTTTTAAAAGGAATATGATATTCAGATTCCACAAAGTTTTTGTTATAAATTACATCTTAGACAAACTGGAAGATCCTTATTACAATAAAATTACAATGAATGTTTTAATATCCAGCACCTCTTATGTGTAAATAACAATAATCACTGGTGTTCAAAAACAAGAACATCAGTTCTTACCAAAGATTAAATTATACTTAATTTAGGTGCCATGTCAAAAGTGTTTATCATCTTCCGTGATATATAAAAATGTGTTCTTTGAAAATCAATCACTCATGTTGGATAGTCCATTCTCCTCTGTAATAAGACTTTAGTACATTTAGAAAACAGCTCTTACAGGTTTATAAAACAGGTAAAATTATGTGATGTCAAAAGATAGGTCAAGTATTCTAAACAAGAATTGAAACAACTCCAGGAACAAGGATGACAAGGATGGAAGAAAACAGAAATGGTAGGACTTATAAAACAAGGAAATAGAATTCTAGAAAAAAGAACAAAAAAAGCTGAAAAAGAAACAAAAATCATTCATATAGATTATGAACATATATACTACCTAGGTTCCTTTAAACTCTAAACTTTTTCTAGTAGGCACATTTCATTTCTTGAATGTTTCCAATTTCAACAGGTTTCTATTATGCAAACAATGATAGTTTATATCTTTTGGTGTATTACTTGTAAAATCAAAAGAACAAAAATTTTCCAATTATTCAACTTCTTAAATGTGTTCCCTCTTTTCAAAGTATACATACATTGGGTTGAAAAACTAAGTTACTAACTAAGGAAATGAGGTAAAACTACATTTTAAAATACTATTAGGAAAGCTAGAGTAAGTCTAAGGGAATCATGACCAAAAAGTACATTTGATTTTCATTATTGATAATCATGAGCATCATGCAAAAAAATTCCACCATTAACATAAATGACCAGATTATCTGTCAGTAACCAAATAAATTATCAGTCTTTTGAATAGTATATGAAACATTTTTAATATTTTAGGGGCCATGGCCTCAATCTATACAGAAAATGTTATGTAATTAGAAGGTAACTATTACACTTTTATATTCACATTAATGCTACATATAATAGTTCCACATATACTTGTCATAATATGTATTATAATAATTTATAAGAAACACTTACTGGGTAAATTTTTTGGATGGATGGAAGGATGGGTTCAGGTAGGGCTATAAAAAGAAAAAGTTTAAAACTTCCGTGATTCACATAATTCATTTTACAAAGCAATAATTTGTCAGCTGTACTCCAGGCATGAGATCATAAGGGTTTATGCTAAATTTCAACAGTTTTCATATATTTTGTGAAATTAATTTTGATCCCTAAAAATTTAAATTCAAAACATATCTAAATTGTTGACTTAGGTTGGTAACAAACTTCGCATATTTCTATGTAAAATTAATGCTCCTTTCATGGTTTCAGAGTAACAGGCTGTCAAAAAATGGACACAAATCATTTGATCCAACATACCTTTCTCTCTCTCTCTCTCTCTCTCTCTCTCTCTCTCTCTCTCTCTTTCTCACACACACACACACACACACACACACACACACACCCCCATTCACCCACCCACCCACCAAGTAAGACAAGGATTGTTCTACAGATATTGAATGAACATTGTTAAGATGGATGTAGCAATCAAAAATAATTAATTTCAAAAGAACAGGTCAATACTTTATTAAAAAGTTCTAGCACACTTGTGCCTTTATTGTTTAATTTCTTCTAACATACAACAATGCCAAGATTAAGATTATTTCAGAAAACTAATCTACTGGGAAAAAAAGAAAAACATTCAACTTCATCAATCAGTTTTTTAAAAGGCTTTAGTAAAGTTTAGAATCTAAATGTGAAGATCTACATCAATGTGTTATAAAATAAACATAAATTCATACAAAGGAATTATTACCTTCCTGTTACATTTTTAAAGTGTCACCATTCACCCTTTGATAGTTTACCCAAATCAATCTCATCAAATGCATTAATAGAAATTTCACATCATTATAATGTAAACTTAGCAACACTGAAAGACAAAGTGCCTAACACAATATAAAAAATAACTATAAAATGTCATAAGTATAGTAAGATACAAATACTTTCCAAGATTTCTTTAAGATAAAGAGCAAATATAGTACCATATCATAAAGTATTAAAAAATTGGAAATATATATTTGTAACTAAGTGAACTCAGTAACAGACATATCAGTACATATGATATTAATGTTATATCAATTATACTTCAGTAAGAAAAGAATCTTAATTCACTTTAAATTTGCTAGCAAAAACTTTTCTAAGTGAATCTGTAACACATTAATGTGTCTATAATGAACTATAAGGATCACCTTATATGAATTGTCTCCAACTTTAATTGTAAATGTGTACATTTCTAGCACATAATAAAGAATCCTTTATTTAAATTACTTTTCTCTAGTTGCTCCATTCCTAATTTGAAAGTTGAAATAAACATCCATGATAGTCTGAAACATTCACAGTGTGTGACAGTCTATTAGGAAAAAAACCCACTCATTACTTACCAGAATCACTCTTAGAAAATATGGCTACATAATTTTTCTCAGTGGTATTCAAATACTCAAAACTCTTTAATACTCTCAAATAAACCCACGCCCCACTTAACTTTTATTCTAAATACCTCTATAGCTATATAACATTTAATGGTTTTCTAGCAATTTTTGTTAAATATATAAATTAGAAAAACTTACTAGAAATTAACTCAAAACTTGAATTCTTCCCCACTGAAATCTCCCAGTAAATTAATTTTTTAAATGATGAGGAAAAAGTTGTAGAGAATGAGAAAAAAAATCACCTCATTCTAGAGTCATGAGAGAAAAATAAATACTGGCTGAAGCATACATAACCTAGTATCTTCTGATAGACAAAGTGCTTAGCTCTAAAGAACCTGAAAGTCTTTAGGGTCTTCAATATCATTAGTAAATCTTTTGTCTACAACTTTAAAAATTTAAAAACACTAGTCAAATAAAAAGCAACTGGCATAATCTGTTATTATATTCTAAAGCAACATACATGCTAGAAGAATAAAGTTTAAGTATTTATGGTAATTTCAAACTTTTAGACTTCAAATCTTTAAATTTCTCTCCAAAAGTAAAACAAAAGCCTATTATGCAGTATCTGATCAACAGATACTCTACACCTACACCCTCAGTAGAGCTAATCTACAAGATTTTACTTTTTATCTGAGTTGAGCTGAGATTTCTGGTCAGATCCTCCCCAAATTTATATACATAACCTTTCCATACATATAACCTTTCCATACTGATTCAACAAAATTTAACTAAAAGAAAAGCAAACCTTCAACCTTATGTAACAATGTAAAAAACTTTAAGAATGACTTAAAAATTCCTAAACAACAGTTCTGTACCTCGTAGCATGATAAATATTTCATGATACTCATTCATATTATTATTTCAACCAATACTTTTGCCTTTATTACTTACTCATAATTTTAGCTTGTCATTAAAATCTTTTCTCAATTTTTTTTCCTCTACTGCTTTCATCAGTCACCTTTTCAAGCATATGTACTCCATTACTGACTATTATAATTCATTCTAGGAAATGCTTTAGTGAATCTTTTCAACCTGGGTACATACAGAAAACCTGTTTCCTTTTTCTTCAAGGCAGAAAGCCCTCAAGAAGTTCTATGAAACTTAAAGGTTGTCTAATTAAACTATTCATCTAAGAAAAAGAATATAAAGGCCACAGAACCAGAATCACTTAGACCCAAATACACCCTGCATGCTCTGGTATTACAAGAAAAGTATTTATTTATTTTTTTACAATGTCTACTTTCTGTGGAGTAATAGCTTCAAGTTGCCAAGTATAGAATTACACAATAGAGCTGGGAATTAAAGTTTTTTAGCAAAGATATAGAGATGGTTGATGATTGTGCCACTAATCAGAAACCACCTCAATAAGTAGGACTACTTTGTTAAGAATAAAATATGTCAAGCAAAAGAGAAATCAAATTTTAATATGATTTTATTATACTGGTAAAACAATGATAGAATTTTCAACTTACTCACAAAACCACTTTGAGGCATCTGTCATTACAATGCAATTTTCTAAAAAAGGTAATCAAATTAAAATTTCTAATGTAATCTGTAAGAATGATGGGATATGTTTATGCATGTCAAATGCTTTAATTTCTAAATCACAACTAAAACTGAGAAATCAAATGACACTAAATGGTGCTATGTTAGTGTTATTTTATGTTAAATGTTATATGTTATATGTGATATTATTCTTCATATTTCATAAGAAATATTTTAATCTAGTCAATTAATAAAAGTAAACTGCAACCTACAAGACAGTTCAATAAAAAAGCACCAAAAGTAGTATGTGTCAAAATGAACTGGAATTAAAGTGAACAAAAAATGACTGGTGATATATAAAGAGTATGAAACAACCAATGTCATATTTCAAATACTTATAGGGGATAAATCAATCATTCAAACTAGAATCAGCATTATAATTAGTTTGAAATTTTTTAATAACAAAGATTATCTAGTCTTTATCATAGACTAGTTCATGAAACTTTGGCCCTTTTAAACTATTTAAGTATTTCAAACTAATTCAAATTCATCTAATTCTATAATTCAAATAAAAATATATACTCTTTTAATATGAATTATAAAATATCTACAATATAAAGAAAACAAATTCTACTTTCCACAAATATCCCCTAATAGAATATTTGTATGCATATGAGCATCTTTCAGTATTTGTATACATAAGAATATATACACAAACTCAAAAATTAACTATTTTTTTTTAAATTGGTATGTTATATATGACTTAGTGTTTTATATTTTTCTTGGATCACTAAATAGTCTAAAAAATAGATTCTTAGTTGTTATGTAAGTTTCACATTCGTATATATCATAATTAATTTAACCATTCCCCTATTTTTAAGAACTCAGATTATTTCTAGTTTTTTATTATTTTTAAAAAAACATGAAAAAACAGCCTTAGTATATAAATCATACACATCGCTTAGGATAATTCCAAGAAAGAAATCACTAAGTCAGAGAGTGAAAACATAAAAACTACAACAGCTGTTTTGTAAAGATACAAATATCATAACTCAGAGCAAATTAGACTCCATACATCTTGGTAAATATTGACTTCTATTATATTAACATCATCTTTCACCCAAGCACCAGGCCAGGTCACAGGGGAAAAAAAGCTGCTTTGACTCAAATGAAAAATAAAAGTGATAAATGGTACTTGAACTTATTTTTACAGACTTTCTCAACACATCTGGCTCAATAAAATGGGTCCACAATACAGTATAAAAGTTCTTAGAGTACAAAAGCAAATATAGAACACTTCAAAAAAACACAGTGAAACTTCTTTATAATGTTTGCAGGGAATAGCATTTCCAAATATTTGTTCAAAGCAACAAAATAGGAAATACAATTTTATGGGCAACGAAAGAATGTTTTAACAAAATGCTACCTGAAAACAGGGTCAACAGGGAAGCCACCATACTGAAGTTTACTTTTTACGGCATTCACTGTTAAAATTAGGAAAAAATTCATAGTACTTACTTTGTAAATAGTGCAAAACCATCAATACAAGACTATAGCTGCTTAAAGTACCACGGCTGGCATCATTTATCTCATGGTGACTTGCCCACTTCTTAATCACCAGTACTAATGGACGAACTCGATTTTCAACTGAAAGTATGAAAGTAAAATTAAAACTTAAAGGGTAGGACATTACAGAATCTTTGAAAGTTTACAGCATTTCCCAACTTCAAGCCAATAAAGAATAGTGCCTCCCTATGCACTAAATATCAGTTTCACAAAAATGTATCTTATTTCTAAAACATCTTTTTCAAAAATATCATCAATTACTAAAATTCAGTCTATTGACTAGTAAGTATGGTAATATATGATTTAGTAATGTAACGTATTAATAAGTTAATATATAATAAAATTAGTTATCTTAAATAGGAATAAAGAGTAAGTAAAAGCAGAAACTAATAATTATTTGGAAAAATTAAACTTACGATATGCATAAGTTCTGAGAAGGAAAGTGTTTCTTATTCCAACGATATTGTTAACATTCAAGTCGAACTCCACACAACTATTAAGAAAATAAAAACTTTAGCTCAATACAAATTAAAATAGCTTCCTAGTAACCAAATTAATATCCATCAACATCTATTCAGTAATGTAAAATAACATGGACCCAAAGACTAAGCATCTTAAAATTAGGCACTAACGATATATAAATGCACTTTGATATGAATTTTATATATTGATGTGCATTAAGAATAGAAAGTATGATTACTCTTAAAAGATCTGAAATAATACCAGCAAGGTTCCAATTATCCTTAACAAAAGAAATTTTAAAGTTTTGAGAACCTTTCTAAGCAAACAAAATTATGTGACCAAAAACATTTCTGTGCACATTATCCCAGTAAGCTATATAGTCTCAGCTAATCTGGAACTATGGCAGTATCTGCTTGAAAACAGAAGGAAAGGAAAGTCAAATAATGGGCAGGTCAAACCAAAGTTCTGTCTATTCATTATATATCCTCTGAAAAGGTTGGTAAGATGCCAAACTTAGCTTGATATCTTGTTATCTTGGAAGAAATGGAACAGTCAAAACATAACAGAAAGGATACTTCTTTGATAAAGATACATGCAATTCACAATTTTGAAAACAGGCAATAATGATGGAATCTTTAAAAAAAGGTTAAGCCAAAAGAAAGCATTACTTAACAAATAAGTAATGATGTATATATGACTCGGTCCACCTTCTTCAGAACAGTAAGTTTTTTTATGAAAAATATTGCCTAAATTAAAAACTTCAATTTTACAGCTTTTAAGTATAAATATAAAATTTAACATTTCATATTTTCTTGTTTTGGGGAAAGAACTTCTATAACCATTTAATTATCCATGCGCACTGATAAAAATGGATAGTGGTATTAATACTTCCGAGAGCAAGTATGTTTGGCTTTGAAAATAAATGGTAACAAGAGTTATATTCTTTAAGTGTTTTTTTGAAAGTCTAAAACCAGCTTGCACTTCCTCTGTATAGAAAGGAAAAAACATATAGATGGAAACTAATCTGCAATTTACAATCTTACAAAAAATATTAATTCAGGGCTTTAAAAATATTCCTAGTACTTGCTTCCAAGGTGTATTTCTAGAAATAAAGCCTTAATACAGAAAGAATTTTACACACAAACTGCTTATTTTAACAGAGAAATGGGCAATTTGATGATAGTCATTCAATGAATTAAAGGAATTGTAGATCTCCTACTGAAAATGGGAGAAAATACATGCACACCACACATCTGAAGATCTACAAAGAACTTAATAATTCAACGAAAAGAAAATAACCCAATTTTTAAAATGAGCAGACAACTAAAGTCATTTCTTCAAAGACAACAAACAGTTGGCTAGCAGGAACATGAAAAAATGTTCATCATCAATTACTGTTAGGAAAATAGAAATCAAAACCATGGTGAGATACCACCTCACATCTGTGAGAATGGCACATATCAAAAATACCAGGAGTAACAAGTGCTGGTGAGGGTGTGGAGATAGGGGAACCCTCCTATACGTTGGTGGGTTCAATCCCTAAATAAAATATTATGGAGGTTTCTCAAAAGATTAAAAATAGATATGCAATAGTACCCAATAATTCCACTGCTGAATTATCTACCCAAATACAAACACTGATTCAAAAGAAAACCTGCACTCCCATGTTTATCAGTAGCAAACTATGTAAATAACCTGTGCCCCAAAACAGATGAGATCAAAAAGTTACCGTAGCTATACACAATGGAATATTACTGAGATCAAAAAAATTATTCACTGATATAAGCAAATGTTCACAATACATAGCTAAGCAAATAAGCATGATCTCAATTTTCATTTTAAAGACTCCCAATGCATTCAAATGCATAGGATAGGGACTGAAAGGTTCACATCAAAATATAACATCAGTTGTCTTTGGTTGTTGGAAGTGGAGTTATTTTTTTAATAGTCTGTGTAGTGAGAATTATAAAATGTTGCTTATAAAGAATATTAACGATCAAAAATAATAAAATAATCTCAAAGAGAATAACACTGTTTACATAATTATAACTAGAACCATTTCTTTTAAAAAATTGTAATTAGTTAATAGTTTTACTTATATTTAGTTGGTGTTTTATCTACCTATATGTTTATTTTAGAAAACTACCATTACTTAATTGATACAAATTAAAGAAATATTTATAGACTGAGTGAACAGAAAGGAAGGTTTGAACCAGGCCATGTACCTTAAGCTTTGCTTAAAATATATATATGCTCAGTCAAGTTTGATTATCCATAGCAGTTCTCATCTAGAAAGTCACTGCAAACACTAGTTAGTGAATACTAAACTGTTACTATGTAGCTATTAAATAGTTCCTATGGGAAATAAAGGAATGGGTTTCTACAAGCCTTTTTTCACCAACCAATCACACACAACTTTGTTTCATGTGTTTCTCCTTAAAGGCACCTTATTTAGTATATTTCTGATTCCTTAGGTGTGAACTTAAGACCAAGAGCATTTTAATTCATCCTGAATGAAGGATACTGAACAACCTACCTTCTCTATAAGGCACAGCAGTATGTAGGGTCATTTTAAAAAAGCAAAATCACCCACAAAGACTGACAAAAATATGAAAAATGTGGTACTAACTAGAATGAAAAATGACATTTATTTACAGTATGAAAACTGAAACAAGAAGGCAGAATATCACACTGCTGAATCTTAGTTGAGAACATTCACCATTATATCACTCAAAATTGTGCCCACTCTGTGGGCAGAACTAAACACAACCAAGCATTAAAAACTAGTCATTATTTTTAATAATTTCAAAGACTAAATCAAATAATTTTCAAAAACTGATGGAAATAAGCTATTATGATATAACATGCACTATTAATGTAAAAAAAATCTAAAAATGATAGAAAGCAATGGAAAATAAATGAATTCATAATTACTTACCTGACTTTATCTCTGAACTTCACAATTGGCACCTTTGCTCTAATCAGCTGAGGTCTCTCAATGTAACCAGCTGAAAGATATATGATAACATGAACATCTATAAATGTTTCTCTAATTTAGACTGTTCCAAAACATTTTTTTAAAAAACAGTATTTCACTAAACTGTAACAATTTAATAAAATACAGTCTGGGAAAGAAAGCGAAAAAAAAAAAAAGACTTGAATTTTAAGGTTGGAACTTCCAATAACATTTAGAGGACTTTATATTAAGAAATGAGTATCAGCAATGTGGTCTAATATCTAATAATGTTTAAAGAAGTTCATCAACATTACAAGTGTGAAAAACAGCTACGTCAGCAACAGGAAAAGAACTAAATTCAGGTACAGTGTATAGCATGACATTATGGCAATCACAGAAACCATATCTACACAGCTTTAAATTGTGGAAATGCTTGCAACATGATACATCATGCAGTAATACATTTAAACAAGTATGATCTCTAAGAACACATGTGACTATATGTTTATCAAACTTGGTTAAAAAATTTTTTCCTAAGTTTAAAGCAATACACACATGTTCACAGGAGAAAATCAGAAAATACATATTTAAAAAAAAAACTAAGCTTTTCCCAAAAATGAGCAATTTTCTCATGCTTTAGCTACAAAAAAAAGGTAACATGAGACTTAAAATCTAATAAATCCCTGTTATAATGCTTTTACTAACAAAATCATAAAATATTTCATACAGAATTTATATGCAGGAATTCAGTGAGGATTAATGAAAAAAATGAGATGAAGAATTGAAATTTGGAGTTCTAAGTACACTTTCTGACACTAATAAACTATACTTCAAGCAAGCCACTGAACTCCTTGGTCACCTCTCCACAATCATTAAAAACAAAATCCCCAACCAAAAAAGAGAAAAAACTAAAAATTTTTCATTTGAATGAGAAGATCTCTAAGTTCCCCTCCACTTCTAATGTTCTTTTTATTCTACCACTAGTTATTAAAAATCAACTTAAAGCATTAAACCTGTTTACAAGTGTGAAAACTTAAGTTCTCTGAAATACATACTTGATTTCTTCTTTTCCTATAATAAACACAATTTGTTCAAGGATAGTAAACTTGTTTGACTTTGCACATTCCAGCTGAAAGTCTGAGACCTAAGAAATACTAATGAATAAACAGAAAATATCCCTCAAACATCACACAATTAATTTAACTTTAACTGCTTGCAATGCTCTGGAAATTTAAAATAAATTATTTGAGATGGTTTAACACAAGCACTGAAACTTGTTTGGTTAGCTTATTCAAAGAATAAATCTTACAATAAAATATCTCAGTCAATAATTTGCATTCTAACAGAGTATAATACATCTGTGCTTCATGTTAAGTGATCCTGTCTCTAAAATTGGATATCATAAATAGTATGTCATTACAAAACAGATGAAATTCTCCCCTCACACGAAAACCTTTAAGACTGTAGATATCACTCTTGGGCTTTACAAAATATTTTACATTTTATCTGTTAATAATCAAGCCTCGGCTTCTCTAATAGTCTTCAAATTTTTGAGAAGAACTACAGCTAAAAATTTTGGGGTATCTCTGCGCAGGGAGGTACCGGTGGCAGGTGGGTGGGGGTGGAGGAGGAGGAGCCCCTTCCATTTCGCTCTCACTCCAGCTAAAATTCAAGAGAAACAAGAACATGTGCAACACAAACCCCATCATAGAATGGGTGAGGGATCGTGCAAAAATCCAGCCCACACACCTGAGCTGTACACAGCAGATGGACAATCGAGAGAACCAGTGCATGCGAGACAAGAGGAACAACTGTAGTGACACGATGTCACAATGCGCACCTATGCGCTCACCAGGCAGGAAGACCTGGGACCTCACTTCGGAGATGCCTTCTAGGAGAGCAACACCCCCTCCCACACTACAGGAGAGGAGAAGACCAAAGATGGGGTAATCGGCCCCAAATCAGAACTGCAAACTGAGGCAGAGGAGATGATCTACAAAGGCCATTCACAGACTCCTGTATTCACAGAGAAACTTCTTCACTGACAATGGCTAGGGATAAGAACCCCTAAATCTGACACCAGAGCCATAAGGTAAAGCAGCAAAGCATTGGAGATAGGATTGGAGAAGACTGCCTGCGAGAAAACATGGACAGATCACAAATGAATACAAACTGGCCGCCCAACACAAACTTAAGACTGAAAACCTAACAGCAAGGTTCACCTGGTTCCAACAACACAGTCCCTCACCCAGTGTAAGGACACGGTCACAGGAAAGAAAGCGACTAATAAACTTAGCACAAGTAGTAAACAACAAAGAGTGGGGTTTGAGAATGGAAGGGGCACCAGAGGGAGGAGGGAGGGGAAGGTATCCCAAAAACCAGGTTGTGATCTAAAGAACAAAATAATATTAAAAATGAAAAATTTAAAAAATTAAAAATTTGGGGGTATCTCACAACTCAGTAAAGAATTGGTCAATAAATGGTCACTCTTCTGTTAATCAAATGGTAAATAAAGCAAATGAAAAAAGGATCTGTATTATACCCATCCTGGCCCAAAAATAAACAATTTTTACCAAAAAGTAAAGTGAGAGATATTGTAAATAAACTTAGTAGATGACAAATGAACTTGAGGCATGTCAGACTTACAAAGTCTAGTACAGAAGTGTTTATGGACTAAGGTGAGTATATGCCGTGCTTCAGTCTTCTGGTTTACCTGAAAAAAACACTGAAAAGTTAAAAATAAAGTGTTTTTTCATTATCTTCCTAACTTAGTGTTTTATTTTCTTAATGTACCTCAAGAAAAAAGAAAACATGGAAAATATTTTTCTGAGTGATTTTATGATACACACTAAATTGCAATAATGAAAATGTCAACCTTTATGCTGTGCTTCACATCAACATTTCAAAATCAATTCCTGATTTAAAATTTAAAAAAATTTAAATATTGAAACAGCTGTCTTTTTCCCTGTTAGAATAAACATACAAAAAGTACTCGTCTGAGAAAAATAAACAGAATTTTAACTTTCTGTAGCATGTTTTAATTCCCTATCTAGACTATGAAATGTTTAAAGATAAAGTTTGTATCTTTGGCCTTTTGGAATAAGTTGTAACAACATGTTTCTCACATGTGTGTGAATTAGAGAATTAATAGGATGTGCTGAGTGTAGCCCAACTGGTATGAAAAATTTCTAATTAAAAACCTACTATTTTCCATGATGTTTATTATTTCTGGGTTTTGCTTGTTTGTTTTTTTTTTAACTTTTTCTTTAACATTTCAAAGTCTAGAAAAATATCTGTTTCTTTCCTGGAATAAATCTCTGACTTGCAGTGACTAGAAGATAATTTTGTTAGAGGAATTACAGGAATAGCAAAAATACATACTACCACTTAATATATTTTTTTGCATTTTTAAAGAGGTGGAATATGAAAAAGCATATTAAAATTAAGTAAATCTCTGGTAATTTTAAAAAGACCTCAGCATAATGGAAAAGCTGCTTTGGGTCAGCTAATTAATACCAATTACTGCAATATACAAAAGTATGAGTTAATAGGAAATACAAAAATATACAAAGCTAAAAAAGCAAAAAGTAATTGCTAAATAAAAATAGAAAAAAATCAGGGAAAATATATTAAATCACTTAAATTACAGTAAAGTCTGTATTGCCAAATATATGAACTTCATATAGCTTTTTTTTTTTTTTTTTTTTTTTTGAGACTAGGTCTTGCTATGTTGCCCTGAGCGGGTCTTGAAACGTGGACTCAAGAGATTCCTATTCTCAGCCTCCCTCCTAGGCTGGGATTAAAGGCACAGACACCGTGCACAGCCTTTCAAATAGCATTTTTAAGGGGAGAATAAAATGATAAAAATAAAATTACTGAGAATTCAAATGGGAAGGAAATGTATTAAAACAAAGCTGAAACACTCTTTTTCTTTGCTGTATCTTAATATACTTGGAATGAATGTTACTTACTGGTTCCTCTTTAACAACTAGGCATAAATCACCATCACTGGTCCTGGTACCAAATCCATTTAAAGAAGATCCAACCAAAAAAAGTCTGCTTTCTAGAGAATCAGTAGAAGTATAAAGCATTATTAACATTAAAAAGAGGAATACATATACATAAAGCGCATGTGTAATAGGAAAACATACGTGGAAATAACAGCTGAATTTCTCTCTGCAGCTGTGTTCGACAAAGTTCTTTCTTCTTTAAGTCACTTAGTTGCTGCTGACATGCTTCAAATAACTCCAGTATCTGTTGACTCAACTTGAATTCACCACACAAAAAGTAAAAACTTTGTTTAGAAATGTAATTATCATACCAAAAAAATAGAAAACAGTACTACAAAAAATATTTTTAAAAATTTGTATTCTCATTCATGCTTTGCAATGTGTAATAGTTACTTAGTAACTTAAACAATTACTTTTACCAAGTATCACCAACAAAGTAAAGTCACCTTAATTCATAATGAGTATAGTCCATGACTCAGTAAATTACAACCTTCAATTGTTGCCTATTTCTGTATGACATGAGTGAAGGAAAGTTTTATAAATATTTAGAGTCATAAAAACAAAAATATAAAATAGAAACCATTTGTGAATGTCAAAGTCTAAAATACTATCTGTTCTTTTTAAAGAAGCCTGCCCAACACATGATATGCATACCACATATATGACCGATAACAGATTTTAGAAAAAAAATCCTGGGTTGTTTATGTTTATACAAACTACTCTCTTTCCCATTTTTACAATACTGCCTTGACCATGTCTTTTTGTTGCCATCTACAGACAGATCTCCATAGTGATTCACAGCTTGCCTTCCAACATACCTTTTGCCAGGTAATGTTCTTATCTGTAAGGAGTATGTATCCAACATATTACCATCACTTCTTGAAATTTTTTACTCCAGTACTTTTCATCAGCATTATATTCCATAGTTCTTTACAATAAACTAGAACTTCTTTAGTTCTAAAAATGTTAATTCCAACATATTATGGCTTCAATCCCCTGGGCAATTCTTACTTTCTTACTTCATATACCTGTTCCAGAATTACAAAAGACCCAGAATCCTCACTTTCTTCCCTACCCATCAATACCAGAATTGAAGACCGTCTTCCCTTTCCAATATATAGCCCAAACTGCATTCACTGACCACTCACTCTCTTTAATCATGCTTTATCCATATCACCTCCTCATCAATCTCTAACACCTATTCTGTGATTCATTAGATCAATAAACAGCCACCTTTTCTGCTCTTATAGCTGAGTTGCTAAGAGATGAAACTAAAAATTTTTATCACAAAATGGTGTCACATTTATAGTTTAGTGAATAGACTATGGATAGCCCATAATATTAGTCAGCAATTACTTTTACATTTCTGGTTAGACACTGCTCCTAACTTTCACCATCACCATTCCAGAATCTTTATCATTTTCCTCAAGTCTCATACTTATTTCAGTTTCTTAAACAGTTAACTTTACATTAAGGTTTACCAAGAAAATTGGGGATACCCAATATAGCATTCCTTAGCTTCCTAAATTACAAAGCTGCAAGCTAACACCTGAATGAAATCTTACCTCCTTACTTCTGTCAAACTGTTCTCATCTTTTCAAAGCTAATACCTCTTCTGATATTTTAGCATTGAAGTCTTCTGGTCAGATCTAGATCTCAAATACCTCCACATCACCCACTTTTTCAATCTCTCCCTTGCATTTCAGTTTCTCCCACTCTAGGCTTTCCCCAGAGTCCATGTCCAGGAACAAGTCTCACTCACTATTTAAACTTTCCTTTATTTTTAGAATAGTAATTTTAAGGAAGAGACATAATCTTATAATATCCCTGAATAATCCTGCTGGTAATACTGGCTACCCCACCCTCAAATTACAAGAAGACTAGGAGAATAAAACTAACAGAACAAACCAAAAGAAATTAGAGTCAAAAACAAGACACAATTAATTGACTAGGTATCATTCATGAGGCCCCAAATATAAGCAGTGTGGACCAAACACTAATAGCAGCAAGATGTACCTGGTATCAGACAGATTACAGAGAAAAGGAAAGGGATTTTAGATAGCTGTGAAACCAGATTAAGCTGCCTAGAGGAACTACTACTTCCTACACCCTTCAAATGCTGATATGGAATGTCAACAAAAATTGGGAGGGAATTTTACAGGCTACATCCTAGAGGTAAAAGCAAAATTACAGAAGGATCAAAAAAATCTCAGAACAAGTGAACTCCCTTCAAAGAAAAAGTAATAACCCAGCATAAATTGCTAGAAGCAGTATAGAGTTTTTACAAGAAAATGAAATAGTCTAAAACTAGAAGCATTCTGACTCCCAGGCGACATTTGACAATGTTGAAAACATTTCTATTTTTCATAAAATACCAGGAAAATCTCACCATAATCTCATTTCAACTCAAAATTTAAGATCAACTTATATAAATTTGCCTATCTTCAAACTAACCAAAATTTCCTAAGAACAGTTATCTTAGATGGAATTTAGGCGCTCAGATAACTCCAATACTGCCTCTTTTCTGTCCGTGGAACCAATATATTCACCTAAATGCTGGGGTGAAATAAAAGTCAAAATTCAGAAAGGTAACTCGGCTTTTGGACCAAACAACAAAATCTTTAAATGGAGAAAATAAATTTAGAGTACTCATTTAAGAAATTCAATTTCTAAGATTAAAACACAGGATATAAATTTTCAAAATAGTTCAAACTTCTGCTAACAAAATCTTTCCCATAAGCTGACCAGTTAGTGGATGGATTTATTACATAACAATAATTAATAATGTCATTATTAACAATCTTAGGTAAACTGCAGCAAAACTGTTTCAATCCCTCTCTACTCTGCTTTTCAAGTATGCTTGATTTTCTGTACTCAGTAAGTGCTATTTCAAGTCTCTTCATTATTCTCAAATATACCACTACATCCTCTCCAATAACTGCACCGTAATTGAGAGAAAAAGCAGGAAGCTAACTATGGGAACCCCATCAACTTCTTCAGGCCACATCTACAACCATTTTCATATTTATACCTAATCTATCCTACCCTCAGTTCCACAAAGTTTTCCTCTTGAAGTCAATCACTATACCTACATATAAAACCTGTTTCCACTCCACCTTTTAAGAAACACTGTATGACCGTTCTTTTCTTTCCAGTCAAACTCCTCTCTCTACTCAATTTTCCCCAAATACACTTACATGTAGCTAAAATTTCTCACACCTTAAAAATGCCTTTGATTCAACTTCCCTGTTTTGATTCTCTCCTTTATAGGAACAGCTGCGTTATTTTTTAAGTCTCCCTTTCTGTTTTCTCATCCTTTCTCAATCTATTTCAGTCTTAGATCCAAACCCTCTTCTCTTCATGGACAATTAGATGATTACCAAATGTACAGATATGATCAATAGGTCTGAGTTCAACAGTATTCATTTTTAAATATAATTTTGTGTTACAATGCATGTGAAAGGCAACACAGCCAAAGTACTCAAAAGGCTCCCCACTCTCCAATTCCTATTAAACACACACACACACAGAGGCAACACAGCCAAAGTACTCACAAGGTTCCCCAATCTCCAACCAATCTCCAATTCCTATTAAACACACACACACACACACACACACACACACACACACACACTGTTGTTCTTAGTGACCGATATCATCATGCATCTAAGCAAAGAAGCCAAGGCCAAGCTTGGACGGACGGGGACACACACACACACACACACACACACACACACACACACACACAACCACCTCCCCATCCACCACCCCTCTTGTTTTTAGTGACTGATACCATTATGCATCTAAGCAAAGAAGCCAACGCCAACCTTGGAAGTAATTCCTATTACCTTCTCTACTTAACCCAGTGGTTCTCAGCCAAGGACAATTTTGCTCACATAGGGACATTTGGCAATCTCTGTAGACATTTCTGATCATCTTAACTGCAATAGTGCTGAAATGTAGATAACCTAATATACAATTCATCATCAAATCCTTTCAATTCCACTTTCCAAATAAAGCTTAAAGCAAACAAATTCTCACCTTAATTTCTAATTTAAGGCCATTGCTTTTCCTACTACAAAAATTTCTCTACATCCACACTAGCTAAACTTCAGACAATGCAGCTAGAATAATTTTAATTCACCTCTTTGCTGCTAAAGAAAATCCTGAATAACTTACCACTGTTTTTAGGATGAAGGTCAATATGACATTCAGGTTCTTGCATGAGTTGCCCCTTTCTCCAACTCTCAACACAACTTTCCCTATAATCAACCAATTTCTAGCTACCATGGCTTCCCAGCAGTTCTTCCCAACTCCATGATCCTTTCCTTCAGAACATTAGACCCTTCAAATACTCTTCTCTCTAAAGCCTTCAATCTACTACATTCACTACTCTTTTCACTACTAACCTTCAGATCTTAGCTCAAATGATACAAATGTTTGCTGAATACTAAATAAATACAAAATCAAATCTATTCTAGGAGTTTCAAGAATTGGCATTCTTATTTCAGGTGATTTCAGGATTTATATATCTGTCTCTGGCCCTCCCTTCTGAAATATACACTGTCAGTTCTGCTAAAGTATATTTTCTACAAAACCAATAACAGTGTAGAAAATCAGCAAATATGGGAGTGGTATTAATCTAATGTCCTCATTGGGTCAATATGTACATGGAACTGTTAATTGTAGAATTACAACCTTCATAAGAAAGGGGGAAAAAGTAGTCAGGTTGGTTGCTACACAGGGAGAAGTTCGTAGAGCTCTAAGACAACTACCCCACACATCTCTCTACTGGTGTAAACCCTCTTGTTTCAATCTTTAACAGCAACCTCCCTGACCAATAGCCCCACTTTTGACTACTCTGTTTCAGTGCCCACCACAAGCCAGCATTTCAAGCCTATTTGGTATATTTTTAATACTTTCTATAGTAGCAATAAGACATCAGAAACTGCCTATATGCTCAGTCCAAGTTATTTTCCAAGATACCAAATATTCTGTATAGTGTTCTGGTTACCATTTTTTTTAGGTCTTGAGTAGCAGACGCCAGCCCTGTTTTTCCATAGCTTTAATGTACAATTTGCTAAACATGTTTCTCAAGAGAACAAACATTAAAGCAGATTTTCCCACAATTCCAAGTGTCTCTTGATTAGTTCCTCAGCGAACTTTACATTCAGATCTAGGTGAAAGACTTTTGATAAATATTAACTACTAAAACTACTAATGTCACAGACTACCTAGCATTATAGTCAGTTCTAAGGCTGTATCTCTTTATACTTGATTTTAGACATTTAAAATTCCTCCTCTTACTATTACAAGAGACAAATTTTGATTGATACTTACTAGCTGTGATTTTTTTTTTTTTTTTCAGGCTAGGTCTATGTTGCCCAGGGAACTGGAGACTCTCATTGCCCAGGGTATCCCGAACTCTAGTGATCCCCAGCCTCAGCGTCCCAGGTAGCTGGGATTGCCGGCGCATGCCACCACGCCCAGCTATTTTTTTTTTTTTTTGGAAGACTATGTCTCGCTCTGTTGCCCCTCAGCAGCTCTCAAACCTGCAGGCTCAAGCCATTCCCAGTCTCCGCCTCTCGTCCCCTCCCGTCGGGGCTGGGATTAGCTGTGATTTTAATACAGTTATTTAGCTCTCTGAGCCTCAGTAAAATTAGGATAATATCTATGTCATGGGCTACTAGTGTTATATACAACACAGCATACACAGAATGCCTGGGAGAGAAATCAACAAATCTTAGTTTTCAAAAGTGTTCACTTATAGAATGAACCTACAGAACTAACTGCTTTGCCTTCTTTCTCCTACAACTAGGAAGGAAGAAACTACTACTCAAAGATCTTGATTTTATGACCAAATATATCTTTTTCCCTCTGCCATAAATGTTTTATTTCAACAGCATAAATTTGAGAAATTTTCCCTATGCTACTATGCTACTTTCCTGATGCTACTAACCAAAGAAAAAGTTACTGATAATTTACACTAAGTAATGTGTATTATGTGGTCAAATAAGACTCAACATGTATCTTAGTTCATATGCAGAAGTAGTAATTAAGTTAGTTTCAATAGTCAACTATTACATATATGTAAATATAAGCAAATACATAGCTTCCACTATGTACATAAAATACATTCCAAGGATCTACCTGCTTACTATATGTATACCTGCATATTATATGTAGATACATTCAAAACCCAGAATGACTCTTAGTCATTCAAATAAATTCATCTGATTTGATTTATACCATAGGCTGTCAAGTTATAACATTATAAATTCATCTTTAAAGTGAGAAAACAAAGAAAGAAAGAAGGGAAGGGGAATGTCAGGTATATCGTACAAGGATCCCAAGGTAGTTAATTCTCATTTTACTTTGCTCTTTCCTCCCTCTCACTGACTTCACTTTTTATAATATTACAAAAAGAATGACAGAATCATTTCCAGTGTTGGGACAACTGAACAAAGAGCAAAAAGAATAAAAAAGCTGTACCCCCACTTCACATAACAAGCAAAAATTAAAATGGATCAAAGAAATAAAGCTTAGCACTAACTATAATACTTTTAATAACACATAAGAATGAATCTTTGTGGCCCTGGATTCTTAGATATGACTCCAAAAGATAAAGTACTCAAGGAAAAATAAATTGGACTGCATTAAAATCAAAAGTTTTTTTTTGTTGTTTTTTGTTTGTTTGGCTTCAAGGGACACTATCAAGAAAGTGAAAAGAAAAACCACAGAAAGAAAGAATATATTTGCAAACGATGTATCTGAGTGTAATATCCAAAATCTAGAACTCATTATGTAAAGAAACTTTAAAACTTAACATTTTAAAAAATGGGCAAAGGATCTGAATAGAATTCTCCAAAGAAGATAATCAAATGGCCAACACACAAAAATTGCTGATCATAAGTAGTAATGAAAATACAAATCAAAATCACAAGACACCATTTCATACCCATTAATGTAGCTTAAGTTAAAAAGAAATAATAAAAGGTATTGATAAAGTTGTGGAGAAAATGGAAAACACACATTGCTGATGAAAATGTAAAACAATATAGCAACTTTAGAAAACACTCTGGCAATTCCTAAAGAAATTACAGTTACTTACACAACCCAGCAATTTAACCCAGCAATTTCACTCCTATGTATGTATATAACTAAGAGAAATGAAATATATGTCCATATCCTAAGAACCAAAAAGTGAAAACAATTTAAATGTCCATCAACTGACAAATATATAGACAAAATATGGTCTAGCTAGATAATGAGTATTATTCAGCTATAGAAAGGAACCAAGAATTGATACTTGCTGTGACATGGACAAAGCTTGAAAACATACCAAGGAAAAGGAGTCACATATATTATGTGACTCCATTTATATGAAATGTCCACAAGAGGAAAATAAAAAAAAATAGATTAGTGGTTGCCAGGAGCCAGGGGGACGCAGGGGAGGGTGGAAGTGATGGAAAGAAAGGGATAGGGAATGGAACTGCTAGTAGGTACAGGATATTTTTTGGGGGGTGAGGTGTGATGGAAAAATAGTGCAATTAATGGCTGTAATGTAACTGCACAACTCTGACTTTACAAAAAGCACTGAATCATGCACTTTAAAAGAGTGAATTCTGATGTAATTATAACTCAAAGAAAACAAGAATGACGGGGGAATAAAAAGCAGCACAACCAATGAAATAGTGTTTGTTTCTGACCCAACATTTTCTGTGCAATTACTATATTTCAGATCCATGCTGGTTGCAGAACCCAAAGATGAGGAAAATAAAGTCACTGCACTGTCTTCAGGCCTATTTTCCTTAGCCTACAATGTTATTTCAGAGCAACTCTGAAATGCAAAAACACGAGTATAACCCATAGATAATGCCAAAAAATGCAAATATTTATTGTGCAAAGTCTTCTAAGTAACCTGAATCTTATTTTTCAGGTTTCACTAAATATGGTTGAAGAGAAACAGATATGCTTATAATATTGTGCTAAATAACTTAGTGTTTCTCAATGCCTATAATGTAATCCAAGAGTTATTATTTACATAGCTTCATTCATTTTAAAATATTATTTTAAATAATGTTTGTCACAAAATTTTCTGGATCATACTACTTTGAATGTATTACTTTTCTCATGATTCTTGAATTCCCTCTTTGATGTTCAAAAAAAATGACAAATATGATGGCCCAAAAGACAATGATTTTTAACACTTATTACACCAATCATACAAAACATTTTTGCTATAATAAGAATAGTTGGGTTCGCTAAACTAAAAAATCAAGCATTAGGGGCTTCTAATTCCATACATTTATGAATCAGAGACAATCTGCTTTTCTGGTCTGAAACCATAAAATAGTAAAAAAAAAAAAAAAAAACTGCTGAGTAGTATTTTAAATTGCAATAAATGTAAATTTTACTAAACCTAAGATATCAGTCATTTTAACATTTTTAATACATTATATACTTTTCAAAACAAAGCTAAAATCTGTAGTATTATTATTACCTTATCTTTGGCCTCAGGCAGTGTGATTTCTCTAGGTTCTAAAATTGGTATTTCTCGAAAAGGTGGAACACATCTGACAATATCGGGTACATAGTCTGTATGAAACAATGGTGGCATTGAGTATCTTCTTTCACCTGCTAAAGGCACTATGTGGTTAACTATAGTTGGCTCTTGGTGGGGTGAATGGAAACGCTGCCGTTTGCCATCAAGAGGAAGGTTCTTTTCATCGCTTAATCTCCTGAAAACAAACAAGATACCTTAATAATTAAAGATAAATATAAATTTCTAATAGAAAACTTAAAATTTATAAATAATGGTAATACTGACTCAGCAAAGTCACATTATTAGATCTTCAAGGATCTTAAAATACTCATTTTTAGCACAAGAAATGGCTCCCAACAACTTAGGAAAAATGAGTAGTAATAATGCATAGCTAAAAAAAAAAATAATACATATACATATTAAGTTTGATTTCCTGTATTTGAACTATCCCAGTGTTTCATCTCAACGGTGAAAACTTGATGGGAAGATATATACATTATATATATATATATATATATATATATACACACACACACACACACATCTCTATATACCCCATATATGTATATATATAAAATCATAAATAATAAGAAAACCCAAACGCAAGATAAGGAAGTTACATTAACTGTGCCAATATATATGTTACATTAACTGTGCTATATATAAGATGACCCAATGAGTCTATTTGTTAGGGTTCTTTAGTAGGAAAACCCAAATTAAAGAGATATTCGTCTTTTTCAATAAGCTACAAAAACACTAGACAACATTTCGGATAAAGTATTACACACATGTTAAGTTTCCTGGGCATGACCAATATACTTTGATTGTAAATGAGAATATCTTTGTTCTTAGGAAAAATGCATTGATGTGCTTTGGGGTAAAGCGAAATGATACCAACAATTTGCTTTTATATGGTTCACAAAAGCAAATGTGAGGTAAGTGACAGAAAGAGGCAGGGATAAAATATAGCAAAACTTTAATAAATCTACATAAAAAGCATATAAGTGCTCATTATAGCATTTAAATTTTTCTGGAGGGAAAACTTGAAAATTTCAAATAAAGTAAAACATCATTAAAATTAATTGTGTTAAAGAGGTTTAATTTACTGATACATTATTTAATTTACTGATACATTAAACTGTCTGAGTAGTTAATACAGTCTACCACAAGAAAATATTATAATATTCCTTTGTGATTATGCCAACTCATGTCTCATTTCTCTATGACCTAAAAATAAGTTGAATTCAGGTAAATGTGAATACTGCTAAAAACATAATATTTTTTAAGTAAAAATAACTGAGAGTTGGATATACTGAATATCTTGTATTAATAATGCCATTTTTTGTTTTAAATATATGTTTAACTGCAAACTAATGGAATTTATTTTCATTTGTGATTCACAAACCAGTTATCAAGGATAAAAAATATAAAAACTAAATAAGGTGAATATTTTTAATATCATTATACATTCCTCTATAATGATAATTCTGAAAACAATACACAGTGCAGTACTTCTAATTTTAGGTCATAGTACCAAATTGCCTAGGTTCTAATCCCAGGAAAAACTGATTAAACAGTGTGGGCTTTAGTTTTCTATTCAACAGAAGAGGGATAACATGAAGTGGGAATAACTATCTCATATAGAATTACAAAACTCAACCAAATCATTACTTTTGAAATCCTTCAAACATTGTCTACTACATAGTAGATGACCAGTAACTCTTAGGCCCTTTTTTTTTCCTCCATAATATCTCCTTTTTTATTACCAACTTCTAATGTTTTTCTCATAATACAAGTAGATATTACCATAACGGAATGTTTATATAGGCTTTAAATAGCAGTAGTTTACAAAACTGCCAAATCTTTATCAATAATCTCTGAAATTCCACTTTAATTACTTTGCGATGTATTGCTTTTTAATCTGAAATTGGTTAAAATTAGTTCCAAGCGTCTATATAGAAAGCTTTGTGTCATACATAAAATTTTCACTGTTATTTATCATGGAACCTTACTAGCAGTATATGATTTAGAGATATCAAAATAACAAATGCTACTAGAAAGGAAGTGTTACTTATAGGTTGAATTTTGTTTCCTTAAAATTCATGTGTTTAGTTTAACGCTTGATCACCCTAGCATCTCAAAACATGATGGTATTTGGAGACAAGGTCTTAAAGATACAAATAAGTTATAATGAGGTTATTGGGTGAGTCATAATTCAATATGACACATGTCCTTAGAAGAAAAGGTTTTATTAAGACTCAGGATACAGCAGGACACACAGCAGCAACCTTCAAGCAAAGGATAGAGAATTCAGAAGAAACCCAATCTGCCAACACTTTCACTTTGGTTTCTGAATTTTTGCCTGCAGAATTGCAAAAAATAAATTCCTGTTGTTTAAACTACTCGGCAGTCTGCTGTAGTTATGTTGTAGTTGCTATGGCAGGCCCTAGCAAACAAATACAGAAATTTACCTACTTTAATTAAAAATCTCAATTAAAAGTTAGTTTCTGAAGAAATACAGTTTTATTTCATATAAAACTTAAAATGGCAGGAAAAATTCAACAAAATGATTCAAAAAACTTAAAAAATCATAAAAGTTTTAAAATCCTATGGCAGAACAGACGGTACAGGCCCTAAAAAACAAAATGTACGGTACTGTGTCCATATAATTTTAATACAAGGGATATTGCTATATAGATATCAGAAATGCAAAATTTCTTTTTAAAAAATAGTAAGTACTTACTTCCTTCCTCGAAATAATGGGGAAGTAGAGGTCTGTATTGGACTGACATTTCCATATGTCAACTGTTGCAATGACACAGCTCTAGACAAGCTACCAAAAACAGAACAAGAATAGTAGTTATATATATTTTTTCCTTAAAAACAACAAAAGACAATAAAAACAAAGAGAGCATACTGCTGAGGAAGGGTCCCTCCAACTTGTGTACTGGTACAAATCTGCTTTCTACCCCTCTAATTTTTCTTTCAAAAAGACAAAGGACAATAAAGAAAACAAATTTAGGAAAAACTAAGTATCTCACAGATGAAAACAAAACATGATAATCTAGTCTCTCGCTTCAAATATTTTGTACAAAGATTTTGTGTCTGTCAAGCATAAAATGAAATTTATAACTGATACAAACCAAAATATCACCATACTTACTCTGCATTCTGAAAGTTGTACTGTGCATCTATAAGCTGCTGGTGTGAATAAAGAGTTGGTGACAGGGTGAAGAAGTTACTATGTTGTTGATGATTTGGAGTGAAAGGCGGGCGACCCAAAATTGAGTTTGGGAACATGCTCTTGCTCACTAAAAGTGAACATGTATTCTTCTACCTAGAATAGTTTTGAAAGACAAATTACTACAGCTTAACGATACTAAACTCTTAAGTAATTAATAGCTGCTGTTTAAAACAATTAGTTACTGAGTTATGAAATTCATTTGCAAAGTTACTTAAGTGTAAATAGAACTTTTACCTCACTATAAAAAAAATAATTTTAAATGTAGATTATCGAAAACACATGCAAGTTTCTGAAAAATTCGTCTTAATAAATTTACCCTAACACCAACATATATTTTAGATATCAAACTATCACCACATACAGATAATAAAAAAGAAACCATCTTAGAGAAAAATTTAATGAAAACCTAGTTTGTGACATTTATTCTCAATCTAACTTATTCAACGGGACATTGATTCCTAAAATTTAAATATTACAGATCTGATCAAGGGAAGACATCTACATGGCCAAACAACTATTTATAAAATTCTAAGACTCCTTAAAATCTAAATAACTTATATAAAGACATTTCCATGAAAGTTATCATATTCCTCAGTAATGAGGAAACCTATGTACAAAGCAATGAGAACTATTCATGTCCCAAGCACAAAATTTACTCTTTGCAGTGGTTGGTCCCTAATTATCTTTGCAGTGATTGATTTCTGGCAGTTTTACAGAGAACTATGGAATTTACAGAGAAAAATGGAAGGCAAAGTGAAGGACCCTCAAACAAATGAAATTGGAATTACCATTTGAACCAGCAATCTCACTTTTAAGAACTACCCAAAGAACATAAAAACACTAACTCAAAAGGAAATCTGCACACCTATGTTTATTGCAGTACTATTTACAAAAGCTAGGATATAGACACAACCCAAATGCCCCCAAACAGATGAACAGATCAAAAAGTTATGGTATATTTACACCATGGAATATTATTCAGCAATCAAAAAAGACAAAATCATGCCCACAGCAACATGGATGGAGCTGGAAAGGAAAATGCTAGCTGAAATTAGTCAGGAAAAAAAAAAGGTCTCACACATGAAATTTAGATAAATCAAGCAACAGTAAAAACTAACAAGTTTACTGTAAATATAAAACACCCAGCAAAGGCAGGAGAAGGGGGGGCATGAAACAAGGGAGGGAAGAACATGAGAGAAAATGGGGATGGGTCACAGGAGATATGATAGCAAGAGAAATACAGGGACTACAACAAGGTAAAATAAGTAAATCAATTAATTTTTTTTAAAGTGAAAGTATGATCTTTAGCCCACTTTCCCAAAGCAAGTAGACAGAAAATTTATCTGTGGAGTAACAGAGAGCAACCAAAGAATAAGCTAATCATAAAAACTGTAACACAGTAACAGTTTTCCACCAAGGACCTTTGCTAGCAAACTACAATGAACCTACTAGTACTGAACTGAACAAATGCACAAAGGTTCCAAGTATTTCTAGTATGTCACCTTAAAAAAGCTATCTATAGGTCACCAGAAGGGGGGAACAGAAAAACAGA
This sequence comes from Uropsilus gracilis, assembly GCA_004024945.1. Classification (NCBI taxonomy): domain Eukaryota; kingdom Metazoa; phylum Chordata; class Mammalia; order Eulipotyphla; family Talpidae; genus Uropsilus; species Uropsilus gracilis. The sequence continues at coordinate 45,015 of PVHY01011835.1, forward strand.
AGCCAAGAAACTTCCTAGAATTAATGGAACAATACTGCACCTATAAAACAAGAATACGCTGCTTTAAAAGCAGGGAGGAATGTTTTTGGAAACTAAGAGAAAGAAATATTCGGCAAAACATTAAAAAATAACACTGAGGAAATCTCTTAGAAATAACAAAAAGGGGCCAGGCACAGTGGCTCGTGCCTGTAAGCTTCAGCCTATGAAGCGGCGGGGGCTAGAGATCGCGGTTTGAGTCCCGCATGGGGCCCGTAGCAAGACCTAGTTCCAAAAAAAAAAAAAAAAAAAAAAAATAGCTAGGTGTGGTGGCACACGCCTGTCATCCCAGCTACCTGGGAAGCTGAGGCTGTGGATTGCTTCAGTCTGTGGTACCCAGGGCAACATGAGCCTGCGGTTCTGTGGGCAAAAATAGCGAGACCTAGTCTAAAAAAAAAAAGAAATAACAAAAAGGAAAAATTGGTGAAGGGAGGCAGAATAACAGGTTAAAAGACATGAAAGAATTAAACTGTGAGGTTCAACATAAGAGAAGTTCCAAGAAGAGAGAAAATATAAAAATGAAATTACCAAAGGAAAAAAAATCTAGGCCAAAAGAATACTAAACTCCATATTGGAAGGACCCAAAACATACAAGAGTTGAAATAAATGATACATATCAAGGAAGACTATGGTGAAATTTCAGAATAATCAGGAAAATGTTTATATAAAATATTACAGAAAAGTAAACAAAGGCTGGGAATCAAAATCGTTTTGGTTTTGGACTTTTCAACTATACCAGTGGAAATTTTAAGATCCTGAAGTGAATGCTCTCAAGCTATATGTATCTATGCCCAGTTATACTATCAATTTTTAAAGTCACATAAATTGTCAAAAAGAGGAAAAGAAAATCTGTGATTTAGGAAATAGGAGACTGACACAGGATGTAGCTATAGTTCACAAAATGAAACATCAAGCAATATGCATTATAATGAATTAACATATTTAATGTCATTTACTACCTAATATTTTCTCATAAATCCCATGAATAGGAATAGGATTGTAGTGAGTTTAAATTAGAACAGGAAGAGACTTCAAAAAAAATTGTGGGGGGGGGAGATGAGAATTAGCTGGTAAACTACCTGATACATTCAACCAAAGAGTTCTGTTAACACAGAAGAAATAATTATAGAAACAGAGCAACAAGTTAAAAATAAATCACTAATTTACTAAAATAAATAAGGTAACAAGAAAAAATCCACTCAAAAGGAACTTCAACAGTTAACTTCGTTTTCACAATGACATAAACACTATATTCTGACTTTAAAAGATTGTAATATATTCATTATATATTATTTACTGCATATTTTACTTTTAGATCCCATATATTATTATACCATGCTATATGTATTTACCTGCTTATAAACATCATAATTTGTTATGAAAGACGGTACATAAGTTCATTTTCAGTAGGTATCAATCAAAAAAAATGAGCTATAAAAAGATTTTTAAATTTTTTTTGAACAAAGGAAAGTAATACATAACCAAAAGAGAAATGCTTAAAAAAAAAAAAAAAAAAAAAAAAAA
>PVHY01011836.1:0-24604 GCA_004024945.1 Uropsilus gracilis
CACACACACACACACACACACACACACATTTACCAGATATCAGAAGAGAACAACAGGCCAAACAACCAACAACTGAACATCAACTTAACCAACCAACAATTTGCAGAAAAATGGGAGAAGGAGTGACTGAAGGGGGGATACAGAGGGGGGATATGGAGGGAGGAGGAGGGATCAATTAATGCACAATTGTGACAAATCAATAAAATGAATTTAAAAAAATAAATAAAATGTATTTATAAAAAAAAATCCAGTGAAAGTCTTTCACTATATATTGTTCACATGTCTGAAATGTGTTAAATTTACAGTGTATTTAACCTGAAAAGTGTTAGAGTGACTGGGTATAAAGGCAATAGAAAGAAAACAAACAGAGAACTACTAAGCACTTCAATGACATTCAAAGTCACTGAAAAATCTACCACCACCTCTTCATGAATTTATCTATTCATCAGATAAAGAATGTTTGCCAGGTTGTTAATTTTCACCAACAATTTTCACCAGCAGGTTTAACAAAAGTTTTCTGTGGTGTTACATTTATATTATTAAAACAAACAAATAGAAATTACGTCCATGCAGCTCTTCAACTACAACTTCAGCATTCTCTGGACAGTTAACTTGTCTTAGGCAGGGCTGGGGGTTCAGGTGAGGTCTGGCTGCTCTGTGTACAAAGAAGATGCTCATGCTATTTGTGTCAACATGGGTGGGACTGGAAGGGATGATGCTTAGTGAAATAAGTCAGAAGGAAAAAGAGATATTGGATGGTTTCACTTAGGTGTGGAATATAGAGAAACCAAATAACGGATCAGGAAATAGATGAAAGTTGCAAGCTAACTACAGATCTGAGGCTTACAGAAGGGGATGGAGAAGGGGTCAGAACTGAGGAAGGAAGAGCACAAGACCCTGTGGTGATGGATCACAGGGGTTATCGTGGTGGGAGAACTGTGGGGCCTACACTTGAGGGGAGAAATCAAATCCCTTCCAAAAATGAATGCTTTAAGAAAACAGAAGGCTTTAGAATGAAAAAGAAGAGGCTGCATAGTTTATTGTCATCTGTGCATGGGTCAGTGGGTTGTCACATAACTGCCATTTAGTGCCTCATAGTGCTCAATAACAAAGCTAGCATTAGAGATAATTAAGGAAGCTGTTTTTTCAGCTCTTTGATTACATCTGCCTTCTTTATCTCTCTAAGCCTTCACATTTACTTGAAACAGCTGAGTGAATTTCAACATCTTCCCTTTTTGGTATTGACATTATAACTCTGCTCACTTAGTACTTCAGTATCACTCGTTGCTTTTTCAGCATATTTCAAAGCCCTTTCCTTTCCTAAACTTTGAGCTAACAACTACTGAGGACCTATTTCTCCTTTACTGGGGGGCATAAAAAGATTAACTAAATGTGATCCTTCACCACAAAGAGCGTAAATAACTACAGTTCAAATTGGTATCTCAAAAAAAAGGGCAAGTGGAAATTGAACAATAGGGAACTTGCTTCCGATTAGAGACTTCTGGCTCTTTTGACTGGACCTTGAAAATAGGCGAATTACTGACAGATGGATGTGGCAGTGTTATCGTGATGTGCTCTATTTTTTTCTACTCTCTTGAGTAGAGAGTATCAGTATTTGATGCCTCTCTATTGGCTAAACCCACTTGGGATTAGCTACCTTCACATCAGCAAACACCTGAACTGAACTCTCAGTCATATTTTACTGAATTCCTCTGTTCTTGAAATACTATTCTTGGCTTATCAGACACTATACTACTCTTTTGTCTTGCCCCATGCCTTGGTGACCACTTGTTTCTACAGATCTCTAAGTTTCAGCGGGATTCAGAGTTGAGTACTCAGACCTCTGTTCACACCACTTTGAGAGGTGAATGGTTTGGACCCTAGTTGCATTTTAAGGGAGATTTGAAAATTCACCAGTACCCTGACTCTGCTGGAGAGATTTGAACTCAATTGGTGTCAGGCTAACGGCTATATCAGTATTTTATTTTAAATAAATAATTGAATTGAGTATGTGACAGGGTTGAGAATTGCTGAACAGAATGATCTCATCCAGTTTATTGACCGGCAAATGACAGAAAAAATCCGGTGATTCTAATCGCCAGCCTTGAGCTCTCCCTTGAACTCTGACTCATGACTTAAGGGTTATCAAACATTTCCATTTTGCTGTCTAATGCCCATTTTAAAGTTATTATGTCCAAAACCAATCTTTTGATTCCCAACATTCAAGTCCTCTCCTTTAGTGTTTTTTATTTCAGAAGATGGTCGTAATTCATTATCTTGCTCGGGGTCCAAACCAAGGAGTTATCCAGGATTCCTCTCATGCTTTCATTTCCCATATTCGATTACCAGAAAACCATTGTTTTTATTTTCCAGTCTAATTTTTAACTTGCTAATTTTATATCACCTCTACTTCAATTTTCCCATCCAAAACCACAAACACCACTTAATTAGATCCTCATCTCCTATGTTCACTTTTTTAACCACTTCCAGTGTCTGTACATGCAGAGCCATCGTTTTGAAAAATCTTAACACCCCTCTGTTCTCAATCCTTAAAAACATTCAATACACTAAGAATAAAACCCATGTTTTTAACCAAAGTACATACCCTCAGGGGATTAACTTCTAGTTACTCTGACCTCTTTCCTACCTTCTCTTTCTCTCTCTCTCTTTCTCTCTTCTTTCTTTCTTTCTTTCTTTCTTTCTTTCTTTCTTTCTTTCTTTCTTTCTTTCTTTCTTTCTTTCTTTCTTTCTTTCCTTCCTTCCTTCCTTCCTTCCTTCCTTCCTTCCTTCCTTCCTTCCTTCCTTCCTTCCTTCCTTCCTTCCTTCCTTCCTTCCTTCCTCTCTTTCCTTTGTTCCTTCCTCTTTCTGTCTGTCTGTCTGTCTGTGTCTGTCTTTCTCTTTCTATTCTTTAAATCACAACCTCGTAAGTGGTTCTTGGGATACCTCCCCCTCCCTCCTCTCTATGGTGTCCCTTCCATTCATTTTTTGGAAACTCTTCACTCTCTGCATCATCTACACTGGCTTCCTTGCTCAGTACCTCACTCATGCTTCTGTCAAAGACCTTTATACTTAATATTACATAGATCCCAACCTAACGTGACTAACTCTCATGTCATTCAGAATACCACTACGATGAATGTAGGAGGGAAGATGTCCCTGAGGGCTAGATTGTAGGGAACAATCTCTATCTCCTTGTTTTATTTTTTAAGCCTGACATACTATTATATGTTTATTTGCATCATTACTTATCTAAAAAAATTATTGAAGTAATATTTACTTAATTTTTACTTATTGAAGTAATATTTACTTAATTTTTACTTATTGAAGTAATATTTACTTAATTTTAAGTAATATTTACTTAATAAAGTGGTTGTGTGTGTGTGTGTGTGTGTGTGTGCATGTGTGTGTTTTAGAAGCATGGCATCCAGCCCCTCAGGGGCTGGTAGCACACTGCTCTTACCACCAACACCCTCATAGTCTACCATCATAGTCCCCTGTGCTCCTTCCCCACTTTCTTCTTGCCCTGTCCCCTCTCCCTCTGGTAGCCTCAGTTCTATAGTCAGTTTTCTGGGGTCTCTTGTTAGTTTGACTTTTCCTAACCCTTTGGTTTCTCTGTATGCCACCACCTAGTGTTTGTCTTTCTCCTGACTTATTTTAGTTAGCGTATCCCCTTCTAGCTCCATCCATGTTATCAGAAATGGCACCAGTTTAACTGTTCTGATTGCTGAGTAGTGCTTCAATCCTGCATATATTCTATATCCTCTTGATCCACTTATCTGTATTTGAGCGCTTAGGTAGTTTCCATAGCTTAGCTATTGTAAATGTGCCATGGTGAACATGAGCGTACATGTTTCCCTTTGAATTAGTGTCTCTGTATTTTCTATGTAGACGCCTAGGAGTGGAGTTGCTGGGTCATTTTAAATCTTTTGAGAAAATCCTATTCTGTTTTCCATAGGGGCTGGATGAGTCTATATTCCCACCAACATAGTAAATGGGTTCCTTCTCTTCCACATCCTCCCCTGTATTAGTTATTTCTGGTCTTTTTGAAATGGGTCATTCTCACAGGTGTGAGGTGGAATCTTATTGTGTTTTGATTTGCTTTGAAAATAAGTGATGTGAACATTTTTTTCATGGACCTGTTGACCACTGTGTTTGAAGAATTGTCTAGTTAGCTCTTCTGCCCAATTTTTGATTAGGTTCTTTGTTTTCTTTTTGATGAGTGGTATTATTTTTTGTAGATCTTGAATATCAGTCCCTTGTCAGAGATATATGCACAAATATTTTCTCTTTTTCAGTGGGGTATCTTTTTGTTTTAGTCATGATTTCTTTCACAATGCAGAAGATTTCCAGTTTGATGTAGTCCCAGTTGTTTATATTTTCTTTTGTTTATCTTGCTGTTAGAGAATAATGCACAAAGATATCACTGAAGCCTATGTTGTACAGTGATTTATTGTTTCAATTAGTTTTTTTTGTGGAGTCTTTAGGTTTCTCTGCATATTATCATGTTTTCTTTAAATAATTATAGCTCTACTCCCCCCCCCCCCAATTTAGATGCCTTTTATATCCTTCTCTTGCTTAACTGCTCTAGTTTGGACTTCCAGTACTATGATGAATAGTAATGGTGAAAGTAGACATTCTTGTCAAGTACTAGATCTAGTGGTCCAATAACCTAGTATGAGGACATATTATGGCACTGGGTTGGGGGAGGAAAACGATGTCTACTTGGGTCTGCAGCATCAATAACTGTATGAACCATGTCAAGCACTATGGAGAGAGTTCACAGTGTCTGTACGTGCTGTTGAGGGCTTTCATATCTACCCTAGGATCAGCAGCTACAGACCAGGGCAGGCATTGATAGTGGCCTGTACTGTTTTTATTTTTAATTTTTTTTTGAGATGAGGTCTCACTATTTTTGCCTGTGGAACTGCAGGATCATGTTGCCTGAGGTACCACAGACTCAAACCATCCGCAGCCTCAGCTTCCCATGTAGCTGGGATTATAGGCACACACCACCACGCCCAACTATATTTTTTTGGAAATAGGTCTCGCTATGTGCCCCTGACGGGACTCGAACTGTGATCCCTGGTCCTGGCTATGGCTTCCTAGGCTGCTGCTTATAGGCATGCACCACCATGCCTGGTCCTGAACTGTTGTGTTTTTGACACACTCATCTGTGGTGGCCAGCTGTAGGTTTTTGTGCAGGAGTAGTGGTCAGTTGCAGACACATATGTGGTGATGGGGGATCAAAGATAGCTGCAAAAGCCAGAGCCAAGCAATTACTCGCTGGCAGCTCTCAAGACCTTGGCTGCCAGTGACTACCCACTCTTAACCACTCACCCCGATGCACTCACACTGCAGTGGAGATTGGTGATTGTGGTCTGCGTAGAGGTGCAGGTGCATATCTGGAGGTGCCAGCTACAGGTGAACATGGTGATGTAGGCTAGTGATCGAAGCCTGGGCCTGCTAGAGGCCCACAAGCAACTGCAAGGGCCCGAGTGGTGACTTGTGTTCCTGTGACTATACTGTTCCCCATGGTGTGCACAGTGCAGTGGAGGATGGTGATGGGGTTGCTCTGGGAGCACATAAGTGCAAAGCTGGAAAGTTAGTCCTGAGCTTTCATACACAGTAGGGGTCAGCTGCAGGGGTTTTGGCTGGCATCTCATTCTCTCACAGCTGCAGAGGCCTGGGTTGGCTGCCAATGTTGTTTCAGGTTTCATGGGAGCCAGGAAGTGGGGGAGGCAGCAGAGATGGGCTCCGGTGACTGGCATCAATGACAGTGAACACCTCTCCGGTGAAAGCTGGTGAAATCCATAGGTGATATGTCATCTTGTGGTGGTGATTATTTTCATCAATGATAATACCTGGTTTTGTCTGCAGAGCTGGTCACTGCGAAGTGCAGTTGCTCACCTTGCTGTGTGGTGGTGTTAGTAGTGCCAGTTTTTCTGCCTTGCTCCAAAACAACTCTATACATCTCAGCTTTCCAGTCTGCATGGAATTAAACCAAAGGGGGGACCATCATGTGGTGCCAAAATGCTGGAGCAGCTGGTTGCTCACTATGCTTATCCTTTTCTGGTGAGGTGAACTCTTTTTAGCTGACAGGTTCTGATATGGGGGATGGGATGGTGCAGGCAAAATGAAGTTGTCTTCTGTTTCATGTGATTATTATCAGATTTTTTTGTTCTGTAATGTTGCTAAAATTACTTAACGGGGCTCTAGAGCTCCCCCAGGCTATTTTCATTTGTGGATCGATGTCTAGTTGTTGATTTTTGTGGAGGGATAAAGAGGCTGTGGTCTCCTCTACTGCCATTTTGGTGATGCTATAGGTGAGGTTTGAATGTGACCCAAATGTGAAGGGAAAAAATGAGCAAAATCTATTTCTAAATTGAATTGATAAAATATTCTAAAAAGTTCACTTATATGAATCTGATCTTTGGCAGTGTGGTGATTTGCTTTGGCAAACAATGGGAATGATCATCCTCTATTATATTGCTAGTAAATGATGCTGGCTTTTCAATATGTAAATGCTGGCTCTTATAGTAAAAGTGAATCTGATCAGTAAGCTTCAAAGCAGAATGGCTAATGTACATGACTTAACATTGTTTACCATAAAATTAAAAACATAATAAGACAAAAGTAGCCAAAAGTATTCATTTCACTCTACTAAATGCCTTACTATACTAAACTGTGATAAAAAGATAGCCTTATAATATGGTTTTGTTGTTTTTACTCATATTAATTTCTAAAACCTACATGTTTTTCCTTCTGGGCCCATTACTGAAAATTATTCTAAACACAGTGCTGGACTGAACATGAATATGAGATGTGAAAATGTATTGTGGTGATAGGGATGGAATACCAAAAAGAAGTGGTATAAATTAAATAAATAAATAAATAAATAAATAAATAAATAAATAAATATCCAAAACAAGTCAACTTTTTTGAATGTTAAATACATAGTTCATTATCTTCACAATCTGATTTATATTAGGTTATCCCAGAGTAAGGATTCATGTTTTGATAAAGTCTTAAACTCTAAAGTTTAACATTTTTCTTTTATTATGATAAATATCAATTTCATGATTTTCAAGAACTGCAAAAACTATCTGGGCAATAGAGTCATCACATTCCACTATGTAGAGATGTAAGTGAATAGACTAGCCCATAATCATTTCCACCAAATGGCACACCTTTGTTACCCTTAAAACAACCAAGGAGAGGCTTGATTTCTATGGTTGCTTGGAAATCATTGGAAATCATTGGCCATTTTCAATTTCCATGCTACAAAGTGCCAAACCAAATTTGAAAAGTAATAAACTGATACAATTCTTCACTCCTTGAGGGGAAATGCTCTGATACGCTTCATTGCGATTTAAAGGTAGTATGTTAGGTAGTATGTTTTTTTTTTTAAATACAGTCAGAAGACATTTTTAGTAAAAGATGAATTTATTCATCCACTAACTAAATCTCCTATATCCCATAATTACAAATGATGAAGGACAAGACAATGTAAATCCTGGAACCCTATTTTGAATTTAAAGGCAAGTTGCATAATTTTGATACATATTCTAGTTTTATAATCCTCTTATGCTAAGTTCTTTTCTACAATAAAAACACTAAAGTTTTCTGATAGACATAGTCATACAATTTGGTACCCAAAAAATGAATAGAAGAAGCATAATAAAAATAATTTTGGAATAGTGCTTGATTTTTTTAGCGGTGTCCCTTGTTTTCCAGGCCATAGAAAGCTCTTATTCTCTTGTTACTCCATAAAACTCCTACACATTTTATCCACAGAAGACAAAAAAATGAAATGGTCAGCCAAACACAATGTATGTTTTAACAATCCAAACTTTTACTTTCCTCTTCCCTAAACAGAATTCCATAGTACGCTAACGTTTTATAAAAGAGGTTCCTTGATAGATTATTATTAGATTGTTCTATAGCATTTAGAGCTTATATTTTAATCTTAAAGCTTTATTTTCTTCACATGGATACCAATAAGCTGGGATAATAAAAAATTCAGATAGGGTCTCTCAGTCATAAATATGAGCTTTCTAAGTAGCTGCCTATAGTGAAGTCATTTTAAGATTTACCCTAAAAGGGGTGAATAATAGATTCTCACTTCTTGACTCCTTAAACTTTGATTTATTCTTGAGTATGCCATTATACTTAGTTGCATCTAGGCCTCCAGCTAGTGTTCTCTTTTGTGTCAAAAAGATCAATGAGAAAATGCCTCCAGTCAGAGTTAGAGAAAGAAGGCATTTAAAGAACTAATTTTTGAGTTCCCTTATTGTAGATTCCTCTAGTTTGCCATCAGTGACTTCTCTTGATGCAATGTTGTAAAAAAAATGTCTATCCTACTTCTTTCAAAATATATCATGACAGCAAAGATATAAAATTAGGGATTTTTCTCCTTGAGTTCTGATCTTGATTGTTCCCATAACAATAAAATGCACTCTCTGGGAGGTTATAATACAACACAGAGAACAAAGTTTAAATTCTGGTGGAGCTAAGATATCTCACGCCACAGTACTATTAGTCCAAAGGGAAGAATACCATCAAGACAGGTTTTCAAAACTCCAGTGGAAAAGGGCTATTATTATTTGCAAACACATATTATGCAGTGTACTGTAGTATAACCAGTGAGGCATACAGAATTGAGAAATATGTGGTTTGTGCTCTCAGGGAGTTTTTAATCTCTTGGAGAAGATGTGTGTACTTATAAGTAACTCCAATGCATAGGGGTTAATGAGGTGCAGAAAGTGAATGACTGGATGTGCATTCTGAATTGAAAAAAAGAGAGTTTCAAGGCTCCACATTGAAACATTGTTGTTATGACACAAGATATTAAACATTATGTGTTCAGTAAACTGTGAATTTATTGTTAGGCATTTCTATCAATTTTCTGGAAGGCGCTGTGACATGGTAGTATACTAGCCACATGTGGCTAATTAAATTAAATTAATTAAAATAAAAATATTAATTCCTCATTTTCACTAGTCACGTTTCAAGTGCTCTTCATGGCTGGTGGCTATTAGATTGTATATAGCAGATACAGAACATTTGTGTCACTGCAGAGGATTCTTTTGAGCAGCACTATTCTAGAGCCCGTATTTTTTATATATTAAAGATTGAGTTTATTACAACTTAAAGCAGTATGAATACAAAATTATTTGAAATATCGAGAGGTCATCCATTTTGTAAATTACAAAGCTCACATCCTTAAAAATCTGTGGAAATACTTTTCAAATCAGAACAGATGATTTAAAAGAAGAGAAAATATAAATTGTAAAAAAAATCTGTTTACTTTCAAGTGTAAACTAGGCCTCTAATTCAGTAAAAGGCAAATATATATTATCTTTTGATATTATAAATATTGGCATTATTAATTAAGGGAGTTCTAATTTAATGGGAGTTAAGTCAGATTATCCTCAGCCACACATAATTGACTTTGAGACTACACATAGCACTAATGTACTTGAAGCAATATTGAACATGATTGTTACCATGGGAACATTCCTGGAGTGGCTGCTACCTAAAAGGGAGATTGAGGACAGTTACATAGATTTGGTGGTGTTTGTGCAGTAGATTTAGATTTCAGCCAAGAAATGAATTTAATTTTTTGAATTATGATTTTTTTCAACAAAAAAGAAAAGTAAAATGTACTTATACACACTGCAGGAAGCTAAAATATACAGCATTGAGTGCTGGAGCTCAAGGAAGGATCAGGACCAAGATTTACAGCAGAGATCTGCCCTTGCAAAGAAAAAAGATATCTGCCCTTGACTGGATAGATAGTTCTTAACACCTCAGATTATAGGGTGGCTAAGATTGTGGATGGCATCCCTATATTCTTTGTTTCCAAATGATTATGTCATATAGGAAATATGCATATAAGTGACTAGATACAATGCATTTAATTCCAGTGTGTGTGTGTGTGTGTGTGTGTGTGTGTGTGTGTGTGCGTGTGCACGTGCATGGGTGTGGGTGTGTCTAGAATTGGCAATCTACATTTTGTATAGTGGTTGGAATATATTGCATAGAAAATAAAGGATTGAGACAGTTCTTGTAGCCTATGTCAAGAACATTTTATATGGGAAAGGGAAAAGACTATGGACACAGTAGAGTCAACAACCAGGAGAGCAGCATTTCAGCAAACACTTTTGGGATTCAAGAGTGGAATGGAACATGCAGAAACAGATCAGAATGATCTGGAGGAGGGAAATGTGTCTCACCATGTGGCTGTAGGATTATTACTGAGTCTTCACAGAGAGAAGTGGATGTTGATATTGAAACTGCATTTACATGCCTTTTGTAGTTGTAGATAATTTTTACTACTTTGATATTCATGTAGCATTCTATTTACATCATAGATTCAATTGTTATAACAAATCCTCTTATCATCATAAGGTCTTTATTTTAAGCAGAGCCCCACATTGTCACTGATCCATAGTCAGCTGGATTGATGTTTCCTGAGTTCTTAAGCTAGAGAAGCTTGGCGAGCAGCGCCACATACACAATAGCACCCGAGTAAACCGAATTTTACTTAATCAGCTCAACACCTCATTAGGGAATATACTATTATCATTCAGAACTCACAGATGTAAAACCTGAAGCCTAGATATATTAACATCCTGGCTGAAGTCGCACAGTAAGTGCCAAAGCCAGAAATGAAACCATGTTTTTACTCATTCTAAAGAAAGCTTGTCTCCTACTCATTACCATCTACACACTTCCAATACGAGAAGAAAATATGATAAAAAAAATACAAAGTCTCATAGACACTATTGATGTTCTGATTATCCCCTAAGATTTGTTGCTACCTACAAATATCTGAAAGGTTGAAAGATACTAATTTTTATTCCTATAGTCATTTTGACAGGGATTTGATTCTTTATGAAACTGTGAACTTCTGTATAAAACCTTTAATATCATGGTTAATTAACTTACTTTACAAACATAAATACTACATGGGTATAAAATTGTATTAAATCCTATAGAAATATTTAAATTGCAAAATGCTTTATACTTAGTAGGAACTCATTCATATAAAAGGAAATATGTAAAGCAGAAAAAAATCACTGACAAGAAATATACAAAAACATTCACAGTAGCAGCAGAAGTCATGCTTAATTTACTGATTGTGATTGTCTTTTATTTCCCTTAAATTTTATTATAAAAACTTAAAGCATATGGGAGGGAAGGACACAAAGGAATATGTTGTTGGTTTGCGGATGATATAGTGGTGGTTGAATTATGGGAACTTCAATGATGTAAGAAAAATCATATAAATCATTCTTTGAATTTTAAAGAACTTTACAGCTCATTTTGCTTTGCTTTTCATCAGTATTTGTTATAATGTATTTTAAAAATAGGTATAAAAACATTATTTAAACTGTGGTGAATTATTCTGTATTTTTCTTCTGTTCACTCTATCTCCTTTTCTCAAATATTTCTTAAGCCATTACATTTTTTTTTCCAAAAAGAAGACCTGAACTCCAATAAACTAATAATAGTTATATGTAAATTCAAGATCATTCTTTCAGATTATTGGGAACAGCCTTTGAGTGTTCTCCTCAATGGATTTCCCCAGTAGCAGTAGGTGGAAAAGTAAAGTGCTAATGCAATTGTCAAATATGGTATCTCAAGGTATTATTGGCTTACCTGTGCCTGATTCACTGTCTGTAAGCTGACATAATTGTGTACTTACTCTTTTGGGCACAAACACTTAGAAAAACCATAATTATCTTCTACCACCACTTAAACTGAAGGAAGGGCTGGACCAGACAGCCATACCTCTTAAACTTGTGACCTTAAAGAAAATACATACTGGTATTTTTGTTTAGGGAAGAAGAGATATGTGACAGAAAACATTTCTGAGTCAGCAAAAACAGGTGTTCTTATTATCCTTTATGTTAAGAAAGTGAAGGACTTTTGTTCCTTTTTTTCCTTCACTAATCATCTCTGATAAGCACCTGGCCACCCACTCTAGGCTACTGTGTCTTAAGCATTCTGCAGCAAGCATACAGTCTGAGAGTCTGAAATCTACGTTTGTCCTCATGCTTGTTTTCCTTTTGATGCACAGTTAGGTCAGGTCTCTGTTATCTGGTCTTAACCTGCCACTCACTGTGGTAGTTTCCTTTACTTAAAGGGAGTAGGATAAATGAGGCTGTGCAATTTAGACTTAAAATATTTTCACAGGAATTAAATTATCCTACTGCTAAAATTGTGTAATTTTCATTTTCTTAATCTGTGTAAATCAGCATTCTGTGAAATGTGCACTGTGATCATTAGGATGATTAATCACTTTTACTCAGATAGGTAATGAGAAATTATGGTCATATATGATTGTAAAAAGCTCTGTATGCCAAGTACAAGTTTGCTTTATCCAGAGTGTTTAATATCTCTCGGTACATCAGGCTCACCATGAAGGCAGCCATATATTCATTTTCCAAACCTATTTCATTAGAGGAATTTTTCCCTTTCTAACCACCATTAAACAAGAATACTCTTTGGAGACATATTTGTTTGTAAAACCATCCTTGTCACACAAAGTGTAGTCTGAGGAACCAGCCGCTCAGCTTTACCTGGGAGATTGCTCAAAATGTAGCATCTCAGAAACGACCCACATTTGCTGAATCAGAATATTTGCATTAACTAGTTTCCCAAGTGATTCATATAGATGCCCTAGTGATTTCAATGCACATTGAACACCTACTGTAGTCAGATATTCCTAGGAATTTTCAAATATATATCACTTATTGTTAATTGACATGTTCTTACATATGTTAGGGTTAATTTTACACTAGGAAAAGTAGAATAAACTGCAAAGTTGTAGCCTGTTAGGGAGTAGATGCTTTTCCCATAGATATCATTGCAGACATCATTTTTTTTAATGAGTTGTTCTTTAAGACCAGATACAGATTCATTGCAAAATTGAGGTAAAAGTACAGAGGTACCATATACCAGCTGCAAAATGTCTTCCACTATCAACATTGTATACATAAATTGTCACATCCTTATCATTCAAAGTCCACAGTATATATTGGGGGTCACTCTTAGTGTTTTACAATCCATGGGTTTGCGCAAATATATGCATCCACTATCATATTATAATTACAGAATAGTTTACTGCCTTAAAAATCATGTGTTCCAACTAATCATCCCTTCCTCTAACTTCTGGTAACCATTATTCTTTTTAACTGCCTTCCTTGCTTTTTCCAGAATGTCATGCAATCAGAATCATCACTCATGCAGCCTTTTCATATTGGTTTCTTTCACTTAGCAATATGCATTTAAGGTTCCACCATACCTTTCCCCAGTTTGATAGCTCATTTCCTTTTCATACTGAATGGTATTCAATTGTCTGGATATACCCCAATCTATCCATTTACTGAAAGACACCTTGGTTATTTCCATGTTTTGGCAATTATAAAGCTGCTATCAATGTACTTGCGAAGGCTTGTGAAGACATAGTTTTCAATTCTTTTGGATAAATGACAAAGGATGTGAGTGCTGGATTGTATGTAATGGCATGGTTAGTTTCCTAGTTGCATTTCCACTAGTAAAGAAAAAGAGTTCCTGTAATTTACTTTTATTAGGAATATTAGCAGTCATTGGTTAAAGAATCTTGTTGATTTACTTAATAATCTAATTGTTATTCTTTAAATGTAGGTCAAGAAAGAATTCTAATGTGCTGAAAACCAATTTTGTTTGAATGATACTTCATACTTATGCTTATCTCTTATCATAAGGATATAGATAATAAAAATTTAAGCCAGAGAATAAAATATCAAACCATTGAAGCATACATTTACATTTGTGAGATGGGCACAGTGTGTACATTCAAACTCCATTTGTAGTGCTAAAATTGTGAAAATTATGATAAGATAATCTGTGACTTATTAGTGGTGAGTTCAGTAATTAGATTCTCATATGTCTCAAATTATCGCAAATATTTCAAATTAGGTGTGTAAAATCAACTGCAAGTAATTTTTTTGTTTCAGAATATAAAAAATTAGAAATTAAAATATTAAATTAAATATTAAATAAAAATATTAAATAAAAATTAAAATATAAAAATTTTGAAATTTGGTAAAAAACTGCTATGAAAATAAATAAAAAGGTAACAACAGTGGTTTAATTTCTAACTAAAAATAGTAACATGTCCATTTCTTATACTGAGCAATAGCACGAGGAAAGCAAGGAGGAAAATAAACACTTTGCTTCTCCTGCCTTTAACTTCATTTTGTTGATGATGTAAATCTCTTATAGAAGAATTTCAGTTGCTAATTTCAGAGGAAGTGATAAAATTAGAAATTCACCCTTTTGCAATATTCAATACAACAATCAATTAGGAAATAATCTTTAATAAAGTAAGCCATAGGATAATATATTAGGAATGAATTTTTGTCACAAAACTATCAGGCTGTCCTCATTCTAACCATCAGTATATGACCCATTTCATCACTAAAGGTGATTCAAACATCATCCTATATATACAATGTGATAAATAAGCTACTCACCATCATCTATGAAGCATTTTGCCAAAAATATGGATCCTGAATTTCATCAGGTCTCTGTCTTGCTTCCATTTTAGAGAGCTACAACAGAAGAAAGAGACAGATGACCCTTCAGAGAAAGAGACAAATTCAGATTTTAGAATATTGTATCAGATAATTTCCCAGGTACTGATTGACATCAATGTCATAGAGAAAAATAATTGGAAGGGGCATTGCTCTTTAAAAATTCTTAAGCAACATAGCAACAAAATATGAGGTGGAGATATTGCTTGGATCTTGATTCATACTAAACATCTATTGGGAAACGTATTGTAACATTGGGAAATGTGATAATGAAAAGGTATTAGATAGTACAAGGAACTGTTTCACATTTTATAGTTGTGATACTTTTCATTGTGAAAATACCCACACATTTTTAGAGATCCATGCTGACATAAGCAAGGGCTTAATGATACTTACCTTCTTGAATAATGTCCTTTCAATCATTCTAAATACTGGCATCACTGACTTCCCACCACTTGATCCTGCTTTTTCCTCTCTGCCACCACCCTTATCCCCACCTCCAGTCACATTCGTATGATTACACTTCCTCAATGCTCTGGAATTCCACTCCTTGTATGAAACTCACTATCTTCATCATGTGTACTTTTAAGACTCTCACACAGTCATCTAAGTTATCTCAAGTCCACCTACCTTTTTTGTAAAACCACATATGACCATCTTTGTCCAGATTGTTTTCAGCTTCTCAGTGCTTCATTATCCTTTCTCTATGCTACTAATTTGATGTTTATCTTGCTCTTATTTCACTGTTAGTCAATGTTTATTCATCCACTCAAATATTTATGGAATGTCTACTGTGTGTCAGGCACTATTCCAGGAAATGACTATACAATAGCAAACAAAGTAGATCCCTGCCCTCTTGGATCTGATATTCAAATCATGGGACAGTGGAGGATAAATGAGCAAAATGTGTAATGGCAAATGATGGTGAGTGGCAGTGACAGAAGATAATAAGTGAAATGGGTTTTAGGGCATAGTTGTGCAACGTGGCATTTTAATCAATGATCAGGATAGAGTTCCCTGAGAAAGACATCACTAGGAGGTTGTTTGTGAGCAAAAAGATGAAGAATGTGAGAGACTTAGCAATGGGCTTATCTGCAGGCAGAGAATTTGAGCCAGTGAGGTTTGCCAGTGAAGAGATGTTGAGGTGGAATCCTTTGCGTAAGTTTTCCAAAAATAGCCAGCAATCTTTTGAGGATGCCCTTCTGGTATGAGGGTGATAGGCTCTCATAGGGACTTGATATCTTAATCTGAGGGAAACTTGAGGCCAACTGAAGAATTTTGATCAGAAGAGATAACTTAATTTATATTTGAAGAGATTTTACCCATGTATTGATGTATATATCTGCTATTGGTCCCCAGCTAGTGAAATCATTGAGAAGTGAATCTATATTATTTATTTATTTATTATTGATTGATTAATTGCATAACTCTCATCACTTAGTCCTCTGCATTTCATAATATAATGACTAATAAGTAGCTTTCAGTTGATGGCTCATTTTAGAACATAAAGAGAGGCTTTCTCTCCTAATAAAGAATGTGTCTTGCTCTTTTTCATCTTGCAAGATGGCAGGTAAAAAAAAAACTGAGCAGGTTTTCAGCTTTTTCTGGGAAATCTGAAGCCAAAAAGGCCAATGCATGTGGTAAGAAGAGTAATGTCAAGGTCAAAATGCCAAGGAAGAGGAAACTGCACAGCAGCCACAACCCTATCCTACTCAGAGGAATTGGCAGATATTTTTTGTATTCCAGAAAGGCCATATGAAAGAGTAAGTATCCAGCAGCTAAATCAGGATTGAAAAGAAAAAGGTTCTTGCTATGGTCACAAAACCAGTTGTTGGTGACAAGAATGGCAGTACCCAAGTAGTTAAACTTTGTAAAACATCTCAATACCATCCTAATGAATATGGGCCTCAAAAGCTGTTAAGCCACAGTAAAGCGCCCTACAGTTAGTATGTGAGAAAATTTCAAGCTAGCATCCTCCTGGGACCATTTCTATCATCCCCATTGGGCACTACAGAGGCAAACGAGTGATTTTCCTGAGGCAGCTAACCAGTGGCTTGCTATTTTTGACTGGGCCTCTGTTCCTCAATTGAGTTTCTTTGTATGGAACTTGACAGAAATTTGTTGTCACTACCTCCACCAAAACTGATAAGTGCTATAAAAATGCCCAAATAGCTCACTGATTCTTACTTCAAGAAAAAACTACATGAGCCCTGATATCCAGGAAAGTGTCTTAGGACTTCAACATGCATGGCTTCAAAATATTATCTTTGTTGTTATTATGTCTATCTTTAACTCAATACTTTTGTAAAATTTTGGAGAAAAGATTAAAAAGGCTTACTTTAATTTTAATATATTGCTATACCATAGGCCATATTTATCTGTTTTTATTAAAATTAGAGGTCAAATTTCTACTTTAAAGTTTAAATGAGGAAAAGTCGAAACAAGCTAAGCACCAACTGAAGTGCACAACTTTGAGCAGGAGGGAAAGGGGTGGGGGAATGTAGGGGAGGGTGGGGAGGTAACCCCCTGGATTACAATGTTGAGAAATTTACATAAAAATAAATAAATAAATAAAAAGTTTAAATGAAAAATATGTGAAGCTCTTAGGAAGCATTCTCTGTGCAGTGTATAAACCAGGGGCTTTCTACTGGGTTGAGATTAAACCAA
The DNA here is from genome assembly GCA_004024945.1 of Uropsilus gracilis. Taxonomy (NCBI): domain Eukaryota; kingdom Metazoa; phylum Chordata; class Mammalia; order Eulipotyphla; family Talpidae; genus Uropsilus; species Uropsilus gracilis. Next base: position 17,253 of record PVHY01011836.1, read on the forward strand.
GACAGGATGCACTACTGTATGTACTACAGGAAATATACATAAACAATTTTAATCTTGAAAGTTAAGTCTGTAGGACAAGTGGCAAGCTATTTCATGGGGTCAGAGTTAGGGCTCTGGATCTAGAACAAATTCTAGTTCTTCTACTGATCCTTTTTTGTGGCAGGTTAAACAAATTAAGCTTCTTGGACCTCAACTACTCCATCTGCAAATGGGATAATGGCAGTGTGGTCCAAAAGAGTGAGATAGACATTTGCACCAAAAGAGTAAGATAGACTTTTCTTAGTAGGCCCAGAGTAGGTATCTTTTTATTGTGATATGAGAACTACAGGTCAGTCAAGGTCCTGTGACCTTTGGAGGCTTATTACCGTGTTAGAAAGAAAGGACAGTACTTAAAGAATGCAAACTGTTTTGAATTGAGAACAGTGAGGATCCCAAAGGCTAGGAGAAGCTTCTGATCTTGCTCAAGTACTTCATCTCTCCTTATTGGAAGAAGAGATCATTATGTGCTGAACTTCGTTCCTTTTGCTAATCTCAGATGCAATTATCACTCTCCTTGGTATGACCTAGAGGAATATAGTTTGGGGATGTCACCTACTTCTAGGCTTATCTGTAGATGTGTTCTCTCTCTAAGAATCTCATCTTGACGCTTAGAGTTAGAATGAGGTCTGTCCCTCCTAGTTTGTCTTGTGAAATCTCCCCCTCTCTGTCCGTGATGCCCCAGATCCTAAAACACAGGGTAAATATTCTTTAGATCTTAACAATCATGTGAATTCTCCACATACATGTCACTGAATTAATTTTTCTCTTTTACTAAACCCTTCTGAAGCTGTTTTGATTACTTGTCCAGTCAGTTAAGAACCAGTAAAGAACCAGGTGTACAGGGTGATGTTTTGTGCTCCAGCTGCAACAATTAGCCTTCAGATTTGTTCTGTTGAGCCATTATATCAATAACACATGACACTGAACCCTTAGCAATTGGTTATGAATATCATAACTATCTAGAAAAGTTTAGAAATCAAATTTCATCACCTATAATCTAGAGTTTTATAATCAATAAACTATTTTCTTCCTACTGGAAATCTTGTGGAGAAAACAAGGGAGAAATTAAAAACAAAACTCTTCAAACTATATTTTCTATGAAACTACAAGACAGAAAACTCAGGCTCCTAGTTGCATATATATAAGAAAATGTGAGAACACACAGGAAGCAAGTGATTGTATAAGGGCTGAGCGGAAGAACAGGCAGTTGGAAGGGAAGCTCCGACATCTCTAGTGAACAGTTGCCCCCCCCCCCCCAAGGAAAGATCATCCTTTCTTCTCTGAGAGGGGGTGCCTGAGTATCATGAGATGGAACTTTAAGAACAGTGAGAGACAAGGTTCAGAAAGTGTTCAAGCAACCAGAGGTGGCAGAAGAATATGCCAGCAGGAAACATTTTGTAAGAGTACATTATGGTTGAAGAGACGCAGGTGGAGGGAACTAGAAAATGTGGAGCTGGCAGTTTACCTGATGGTCTTCATGAATGACAGCAATATTATCCACAGAGATGACCATAGTTTGAGACATTCACTCTAGTGACAGAGGAGGGAGATATGAGCTTTGAAGTTTGAAAGCATATCCTGGTACATCACTGTATCATTCACACCATTTCCTACTGGAAGTTGAGGAAAATCCACCCTATTTAAATATAAGTAGCATGAAAGGAGGCAGATCTCTCTACGCACAAAGATACAATAGAATAAAATATGAATGAAAACAACATCAATTTCTATAGATAATAGAAATACTCATCTGCAAATGATTTCCACAAAGCAGATGAAAGTTGTTAACTTAGCATTACAAAGAGCTCTAAAACAAAAGAAAACTGGCAAAACCAAATCCTTCAGAGAGCAATTACAGTTGGGCAGGAATACCATGGAGCATAAATGGAAGAACTGAAAGAAAAGGTGACTAGGAAACAGGAAAGGATGGCCTGGAAACAGGAGGATATGAAATGTGAATCAACCAAACCCAATAAACAGATAAAATTTTTAATGAAGAGTAAATTGAAAATACATTGGAGAGTAGCCACCACAGAAAACATAGGAGATAGAGGAGATAAATGAAAAACAGAGTCTAAGGAAACACAAACAAATAAAGAGACAAAAAAATTAAGCCAGAAATAACTGATGACATATCTAGGGGTGGGACTGTAGAAGGTGAGCCTCAAATCTTTGGTCATACTAGAAAGAGAGGACATTATCAGGTAATGCTAAAACCACAGTAGCAATGTGGCCAGCTCAAACATTTGCTTCTTCATGCTCCCTTGCAACAAGAGGTGCCCATTCAAAAATAGTTCTGGTCAATTAGATTGGAGTTATGGAATTCTGGGAAAGATTTTCTTTTCTAATATAGCTGTTTACCTTTTCTACTTCCAATCCCCTTCTTCCTATCTATCAAATGGGTCCAAGACCAGCATGAACTAGTCATCTCCTACTTTCAAGGCAATTCATGTCCTACTTCCAGGGCAATCTGTATGGGTAATAAAGCCAATATGTTAAGGGAGAGGGCAGAAAAACAACAAAACGGCTTAAAAATACTTAAATCTTCTGTAATTTTTAGCTGACTTAAGGAATGTTTTATTAACAATGGTGAAGTGTTGTCAGAATTAGAAAATACAGCACATGTTAAATACTCCAGGAAATCTCTGTCACTTACTATGTCATTGATGTTAGTTTATTTCTGCTCTTACTTATATGACCGAGCTTTGACAGTTACTATCCGTTTTTTGTGTTCTATCCTTACAAGATGAGAATTTTTTAAAATTTATTTTTATTGTTTACATATTTGTGGCAACAGGAGGAGAGCTAAAAGGAACCAAGATGAGAAGTTATTTGAGATTGAAGATGGTCACAAATAGTGTCCTCTCAAGGGAGTTGTGCAGTGAGGCACTGTGGTGTAGTCAAAAGATTCAGAAAATATGGGAGTTGAGGTATACATACTTGGTGAAATACTACTCAGCAATTAAAAAAATGAAATATTGCATTTGAAACAGCATGGATGAAATTGAGGTGATTAGGCTAAGTGAAAGCAATCAAAATGTGAAAGTCAATTATCAAATTTTTTTTCTCATATGTGCAATACAGACAATCAAAACAGACAAGCTGACAAATTACAATAAAAATATATCTTAGACTGTGAAATACATGGTGGTTACCAGAGAGGGAGGGGAAGGGAGAGTGGAATAAAAGGGTAGAGGGCATCAACCTCACACCTGAACCTTGGTTGGTGAGTGAAGTGAAGCTTATACAAACATAGTGGTGAAGCTATATACCTGATATTTATATTGTTTCATTAACCAATACAAATTTATTTTTAAAAAGAAGATAAAAATATGGTCATTGAATTCTGGTTTAGATACTAAAGGCTGTGTGTTCATTAAGTGTTTATTTAACTTAATATTGTCTAGTATCAGTTTCTTCAAGATGCTTTTTGATCTGACAAGAAGTGATACTTAATTAGTTACAGCAGTGATGGACAGTTTGATGTACTCTAGTTGTCTTAAGGTTTACTGCCTTAATAACACAGGTCCTGTGGGAGAAAAGTACTTAAAATCTATGTGCCTCAGTTTCATTATTTGTAAAAAAGGGAAGGTTAATAATAGTACTGTGTGGAGTGTATTAGGGATTAAATAATAATGTCTGTATACAATATCTACATGCAGTATACAAACAGCAAATGTTCAGCAAATACTAGTTCTTAGGGTTATCATCAGTATTTTTCCAAATTACCTACCTGATCTGGTTACTGATTATTTTGAGTCCCTTAAGATCTCATAGGACCTAATCATTAAAAAAGGAGACTATGCACCTTGAAACCTTCCTGGAAAACATATATGTCAATTAGAGTAGAGCTTCACAGTACTGAGACTGCATTAGCTTCACTACTGAAAAGTTGGAGGCCTCCTACTGGGTACCTGTGGCTACCTCATACAGGACACACAGCGCTTCACACAAAGAAGCAATGAGACTACCATCCCCTTTTCTATCCAGGGGTCTCCATCAGTCATCAGATTGACATACTTTTCTGCCTTTCAGGGCATTCTAAATATCTAGAATCCGAAAACAATGCAATGTTTGGGCCATGTTTTGAGTAGAAGCATGTTGTGTTAATGTTAAAGGCATATGTATGTAAAGATCACAAAAATTTTTCAGAAAATTGCAGGGAAAACACCCAGATTCTGGGTTTCCTGGATCAGTGGGAAAATTTGGGATTCCAAATTTGTATGGCCAACTTCAACATTTTCTGTTTTGAGCACTTCTGTATATGCTTGTTTTTTTTTCTCTCTCTCTCTGAGTGTGTAAAATTGCTAGGAAATTAAGTTTCCCACAGATGAAAGCACTGGGATTTAAAATGATGGTTTTAAACTGGATTTTTTTTGTTCATTAGCACTCTAATGCCTGAGGACTTAGTGGGCTGATAAAGGCGAGATCAAGGAGAAGGCAGTAGCAAAAACTTCACTAATTGTAGGGACATACTTTTCTTCCTGGTTCCCTTTCAAATGAGTGCAGAGATTGTCCTTGTGTGTCCATCTGTCTATAGTTTCTGGAGCTTGGCCCCTCATTTTGGCTAATTCTGAGAAATGCAAGTGTAGAAAGCATAGAGCTGAAATTATGTTTACTTCTTAAGGAAGCAGTGGGCTTTCAAACTGAAGTTAATTTAATTTCTTAAGTTCTTGTTGAACAGTCAGTCATATAATGAAGCCACTCAAGGATCTATAAATTCCTTGGGTCCAAATCAAGTCTCAAGTTTGCTTACTAAGTGGTCATTCTCTGGGAGGGTGTATACAAGTTTATTTTTGTTGGGTGAGGTGTGGCAAAGACTTTCATGTATTTGAGTCATCTCCAGACCTAAACAGAAATCCTTTCTGGAAGCAATAGTGTATTAGGGATGGTTTAATTTTCCTGTGAGACATGATTAATAGATGTTGTTCCAAGGAGTTTGCAATCACAACATCCATTAGGAAAGTTTCATGCTAAAAATGGGAGGTGAAAGATTCTTTGAAAAATGGGCTGGAAAGCTTGATAATCTTTGGGATTTATTGACTATGAATGAATCCAAAGCAAGCCATCTTTCAATTTGAACAGCATTAACTTTGGAAATGCATATTTAGACCTAGCCCATTCTGTAGCAGGTGCTACAGCAGTTTTGGAAAACAATTTAGGAAATTTAGTAAGCACTGTCCCAGATCAATATAGCTGCAGCCAATGCCTGGAGAAATAAGAAAATTAAATTTGTGTTAAAATAATTTTATCTTTTTCTTTGATAAGAAAATAAGGTAATATAAGAAAAGATTGTCTTGAAATATGGTGACATTCTATTGCCCCTTAAGTGTGTTATGGGGAATCTTCCAACTGAACAGTTTGATATTTTCATAAGAATTCACACATCTCCATGCACCATTTCAGGGAGAAGAGGCAGAAACTGCCTTACCCATCTGTACCACTGTGCTGATAGCGTGCATTCATTCATTCATTCATTCATTCATTCATTCATTCATTCATTCATTCATTCATTCAGAGCCACTGTTTTTCCTTCTCCTCCATATTCTGTGCTCCCAGAGGCTAACTGCAATTAACTGTACTGTTTAAGCCCCATTAACTGTACTGCTTGAGCCCCATTGCTCTCTGGGAAACAACAAGAATTTAGGGTATCTATTCTCTCAGTCCCACTCCTTTCTGGGCCAAGAACTAGCGATGGTTGCTTCTTCTCTTATATACCTACATTCTTGTGGTATGTCTCTTACTGATGCCTATAGACTTCCTTGGGGTTTTAATGGCATATTCTATTTGCCTAATAGAATATAGGCCTAATTGCTATTTGTATTCTCTTGTTACCAGCATTAGTTTGTTCCTTTATCCCTTACTGATTTCTTGTAACTCTCCCTTAAGTTCTCTTCATGAAATCTCTTCAATTATTCTTTTGTAGGTGTGACATCTTCCTCCTGTCAGGAAATTGACTTATAGCCTGCCCCATGTGGCAAAGTATGTAATCCATAACCATGATTACATGGTTGTTTGTGGAGATTTGAGGGAATAACATATGGTTGTATTTCTAAAAGTTTAAAGATTGCAATAAAAATTCATAAAATCAAATTAACTGCTACATGTTAGCATTTTTTCCATTTATCAGAATTTAACAAAATAACTTTTATTGAGTATATATGTCCTGTTGCCCAAGGTTTGAAATTCGGTGCACTTTCATTTTATTTACTTCAGTGACACAGTCAGTATTATAATACCTGGTTTTGAGTTTCAAAGGCCAGAAAAAAGAGGCTCAAACTTAACCGTGGACCAAACTTTCCTCTTATTTTATGGTAGCACCGATGAAAGAAATCTCCTGAATAGGAACTTCACTAACTAGGACAATTATTTAATTATATTTAGGAGAGGAAAACAAGTATTTCAAGAATTTTTATATGCAATTAGATCTGTGTTTCTCAAAATGTTCTCTAGAGGTGGTTGACGCCACATCATCTAAAGAATTCTGAAAAAATATAGATTACCTGCCTCTAACCAGGACCTACTGAATCCAAATTCTTTGTGGGGATCTTCTTCATAAATTGAATATTAATATTACTAGATTCCTTGACTATATTGCTGAATATCAAATTTGATAAGCTTTGCAACAATTAACCCCACAAAATGACTCTTTCTATGGGAAGTTGTCTTAAAAGTAGATTTACCTAAGTAGAAATGTTATGCAAAATGAAGTTTGTTTTTTTTAAAACAATGCAAAATATTTTAGGATGACAGCTTTGATAGTTATGTATTGAGAAGATGTCAAATCTAAAATTACCAATTAAATAAATTAGGGCTGCCTGTAACAAATAAAATTAGCATGAGATGATTTTAAGATATTTAAGGAATAACCACTGCCTTTCCACTTACTCATCATGACAAAGCATTTTCTACCTCCTGTTTGTTATCTTTTTTTTGTCTGTGTGTACCTAATTTCTTGACAGTTTGTGGCCTCCTTTAAAACAAGGATCATATCCTTTATAACTTACATTCTATATATCTGTACATGTTATATAGTCTATAGTTCTTAGCATGGTATCTGACCCATAATAGGATAGCAACATATATTTATTTAAATAATGAGTGCAGAATATTTTATTTTGGGAACAAGATGAAATACAAAGGAGAGAGAAACATTTTTTGGGCAATAATAAATAAAGGAGTCAATAACAGTGTGGTTTAGATTTCTCAAAGGGAATGCTTCATGGTGACTAGACTAGTCATATGGATATTAAACTGTCTAAGGAAATAAAAGTCAACCTTGGTGAGCCTAAAACTTCTCTAGAAAAGTCTGT